>CATIWM010448797.1:0-14704 GCA_949671775.1 Mallotus repandus
GTCAATATAAATAGCAAATTGATAATTGATCAAAAACTTCTTCTTTGTAAATTTAGATCATATTGGTAAGTACAATCAAATCCTATAACCTTTTTTTAGGACAATTAAATTCTATAAATTAATAAAAAATTAATTTTAATGGTTATCAACAAATAAAATTCATAATTTTTTGAATATATATATATATATAACCTAATTATAAAGTTTTAAAAGTTTTTAAACCTATAAAATAATTTTTTTAATTTTTCTTAAATTCTCAAAAATTTTACAATTAAGTAATATATATTTTAATAAATGACCAAATTTTCATTCGTCAATATAAATAGCAAATTGATAATTGATCAAAAACTTCTTCTTTGTAAATTTAGATCATATTGGTAAGTACAATCAAATCCTATAACCTTTTTTTAGTACAATTAAATCCTATAAATTAATAAAAAATTAATTTTAATGGTTATCAACCAATAAAATTCATAATTTTTTTGAATATATATATATATATATATATAACCTAATTATAAAGTTTAAAAGTTTTTAAACCTGTAAAATAATTTTTTTAATTTTTCTTAAATTTTCAAAAATTTTACGATTAAGTAATATATATTTTAATAAATGACCAAATTTTCAATCCTCAATATAAATAGCAAATTGATAATTGATTAAAAATTTAATTTTAAAAGTTGAATAAAAAAATTTTCAATTTCATTCATCAGTTTAAATTTTTAAATCCACACAATAATTGATGAATACACTTTTTTATTCAACTGTTAAAATTAAATTTTAGGTCAATTATTAATTTACTATTTATATTAATGAATACATTTGGTCTTTTTTTTTAAAATTTATAACGAACATCTTTTTGTACTTCAAAAGAATATCTTTTTCACTAAAAATATTTCTTAAACTTTTTTTTAGAAATAAATAAAAGAAAAATATATACTTTTTAACAGAACTATTTTACTAAAAAAATAATTAAGAATTTAAAATATAATTAATCACAAATGTCAAAATTTTAAAGTACATATAAAAAGTTCGTGTATGGTAAAAATTTTTTTATCAATTAAAATTCCATCGTTTTAAAAAATATTTTGTAATAAAGAAATATAATGGAAAAAATTCTCTTGTTATTATTTTGAAAACAATATAATTCTAATTAACATACAATTAAATTTAAAATATGGGTTATTACATTATTCTACCATGAACTTTAGTCATTTTTGCTAATCGATCCTATTTTTGAAATTGTGACGAATTGATATATGAATTTTTCGATTTGTTGCAAATCTATCTACGGTCAAAATAGCGTGTGCCTATGCTAACTTGGCATACAGACATGGTATACATGTATAAATTATTTGCTGATGTAGAAATTATAAGAAATTAAGTAATTTCTCTATCCTTAACTTTTATCTTATTTGTAAATATATCCTTAAATTTCATCTTCTCTATATTTCTATCAACTTCACTAATTATTTTAAGTTTAACTAATTTTAAATGAAAGTACTATAGCTTTTCTAAAATGTATTTGCAAAAAAAATGAAAGTAAACCGATGGATTCGAGAAGCCATTTGTTAAAATATATCCTTACTTCTATTATGTAAATTTTAAAATTTTAATTAATTATTTTTTTAGGTATCAAAATCATTTCTAATCCAAATTAGTGTATCTTTTTTTTATTTCTTTTAGTTCAATTATAGTTGTTATATTAAATTTTATCATAATCACTTGATTTTATTTATTATTTTAATAAGTTGAAATCACAATGAAGTAAAAAAAAATCCAACAAAAATTTTAAATGTATTTTTATGAATATTTGAAGAATTTTTTTTATAAAAAATATGTACATGATCATATAAAAAAAATCAGATCTCTGAATATAATTTAAAATTAGATAAAATTGAAATAATTAATGAAGTTGATAGAACTGCAAAGTGTTAAGGATTATATTTTGTATTAATTCTCATTTATCTTCTTAAGCAGTTATAGTATTAATTCTCATTTATCTTCTTAAATAGTTATAGCATTAATTCTCATTTATCTTCTTAAGCAGTTATAGTTGTTGTAAGAGTTATGGATGTATAGTATAACTCTATCACTTGTATTATATCATTTGTAACTTCACTTATTCAATATAGAAAATACATTGCAATATTCACATGGTATCAGAGCTCTAATCTGGTCCCCCTTTTTTTTCGATGGCTAATAATCAACTTGCCTTGCTAACAACAATCGCAACTACGGCCGCTACCCACCACAGCTTTGCGATTAAACTTAACCCTAAAAATTTCTTGACATGGAAAACACAGTTTTTGCCTTTACTAAATTTTCATTCCATGACTGGTTTGATTGATGGATCTTCACCGGCACCACCTGCAACCATCCCTTTAATCACCGATTACACCTAACACTACTTCAGCCCGAATTTTACACCAATCTGGCTCTACATCAACATCACCCTCAACCATTGCATCCGAATTAAATTTAATTATTGATCTCAACAATTATGCTAATCCTTCTAACCAACAAACCCGAACACACTCCATGCAATTACGACCGTCAACCCTTCAAAAATGCCATGCACATATAGTCATTACAGAACCTTCTAAACCTAACTTCCTCCATACCGAGCCTCATATCTTCAACCAAGCCTCAAACTATCAAATATGGAATAATGCTATGTCTGAAGAAATTAATGCACTTCTTGCTAACTCTACATGGATTTTGGTTCCAAAACCTGCTAAGGCTAACATTATAGGTTGCAAGTGGATATACCGACTTAAAAGGAAGTCTGATGGTAGTGTTGAATGGTATAAGGTGCGATTAGTGGCTCAAGGATTCACTCAACAATCTGGCCTAGACTACAAGGACACATTCAGTCCTGTAATTAAAGTAACCACTATCCGAACAGTTTTGGCACTTGCAACAATGAAGAGCTGGCCTATTTGTCAACTAGATGTGTCAAATGCTTTTCTCCATGGAAATCATTTAAAAACAATTTCAATGGCATAGCCTCATGGTTTTATAGATTCATCACATCCCAATTATGTCTGTAAGCTTCAGAAGTCATTATATGGTTTGAAGCAGGCGCCACAGGCATGGTTTCACATACTTAGCTCTTATTTACTGAAGTTAAATTTTATGTCTTCTAAAAGTGATCACTCACTGTTTATTTTTTGACAAAGGACTGATGTTATTTTTCTTCTGGTTTATGTTAACGATTTGATTGCCACAGGATCAAATCTTGCACTTGTTAGTGATATGATCAATCAACTCAAACAAGAATTTTCGATTAGAGACCTTGGAGATTTGTATTATTCCTCGGCTTAGAAGTGCATCGGCAATCTGATGGTATTCTAGTCTCACAACATAAATACATTTGTGATCTTCTAACTCACATAAGAATGGCTGACTTAAATCCATGTCTCACACCTATTGCAACTAAGCCACCTCTCACCAAAAATTATGGCTCTCCTATTTCTCAAGCAGATGATTCTCGAAAATATATTGGGGCTTTGTAATATATTACTATCATTCAGCCTAATATAGCTTATAGTGTGAATAAGCTTTGTCAATTTATGAATTCCCCTAGTCATAAACAATGGGTAGCATTGCAGAGATTGTTATGGTACCTCTAAGGCACAAAAATAAAAGGTTTTTTCTTCTCTTGTAACTCCTCCCTTGAACTTTTTTGTTACACTGATAGTGATTGGGGAGGGCATGTTGATAAATGTCATTTCACAAGTGGGTATGGCATCTTTCTTGGTCAATCTCTCATCTCATGGATGGCTAAGAAGCAACTAACAGTTGCTCGCTCCTCTACTGAAAGCGAATATAAAGCTATTGCACATGCCACTGCCGAATTGATTTGGCTTTGATCTCTACTTGGAGAGTTTGGTTTTCCATGTTCTAAAGCAGTGGTATATTGTAACAATATTTGTGCTATCTACCTCATTTCTTATCCAATTTTTCATGCTCACACTAAGCACATTGAACTGGACTTTCATTTTGTATGCGAGCAAGTTGCCAATGGTTCACTTCAAGTTCAGTTTCTATCTACCCAAGACCAACTCGCTGATCTTTTTACCAAGCCACTATCCATCACTCGGTTTCAGGCATTGTACACTCATCTTCCCCTACATGATGATCCTGGGCTTGCGGGGGTCTTAAGGATTATATTTTGAATTAATTCTCATTTATCTTCTTAAGCAATTATAGTATTAATTCTCATTTATCTTCTTAAACACTTATAGTGTTAATTCTCTTTTATCTTCTTAAGTAGTTATACTTGTTGTAAGAGTTATAGATGTATAGTATAACTCTATCACTTGTATTATATATCATTTGTAACTTCACTTATTCAATATAGAAAATATATTGCAATATTCACTCAAAGAAAATGAAAGTTAAAAGTACGAAAAATTATCAATTTCTTTTAATTTCGACATTAGTAAATAATTTACATATGTATTTTATGTCAGCATGACACACGCTATTTTGACCGTGAATAGATTTGCAATAAATCAAAAAATTTATATACTTATTCACCACAATTTTAAAAGTGTGATAGATTGGCAAAAATAACTAAAATTTATAGTAGAATAATGTAATAACTCTTAAAATATTCTTACCATTTAAACAAAGACAATAATTTTAAAACACCCTTTTTTTTTTTCCTTATCTTTGCAGGATCAAATATTTTACTAAAAAGTTAAGAATTTATTAAATTTTACACCGTTAAATTTTACACATAGGAATATAGGAATAACATTGAAGGTCTAACCTTTTTTTCTTTTTTTTTTTGGATGCTGTCAAGTGCTCTGCAGCAACTTTATTGGACGACAAGACACAGCACATAATCTCTTAGTGTATGTGTTTGTGTGCGATATCTATACACGCTCAACTTTAAAAAGTATTCATTTATATTTATGTCATTTGATATTTTTTTCAAAAGGGTATAAAATTAAAATGATTATTTTTTGAAAAATTATTTAATTAATTTATAATTTTTATTTTATTTGTATTTATATATTAATTTAAAGTCTATGCATCATGTAAATTTATATATATATATATATATATTGAAAAAAGTGTTAAGTTAAATTTGTATGACATTTTTATAAAAAAATATAAAATGCAAAGTTAAAAATAAAATAAGATAAATTCTCATTTTCTCAGAACTATTTAATTAATTTATAGTCCCTATTTTTGTAAAACTACTTAGTGAATTTATTTTAATGATTTTAATCTATTTATATTTAAAATAATTTAATGAAACATATAAAAAGTTGAATCCTCATTTTCTAAACTCCATTTTATTAGAACTATTTAATAAATTTGTTTAAATTACTTTATTTTATTAATATTTTAAAATAATTAAATGAAACATATATAAGGAGGTGAGTTCGTATTTTTTCAAAATACCAAATTAATTTATGATCTCTATTTTTTAAAAAATTATTTAATGAGCTTAATTGAATTATTTTTTAAAAATTTATAAATATTTTTTCTAATTTATATATCCAAATAGTTTCACTTTAATTTATAAAAATATCATATTTAAACTCTTTAAATAGGGCTAAGAAAGTAAATTAAAATGTCTAAATAATTAATTTATAAATTAAAAAGTCATATTCAAAAAACTGCATATGGACCATAGGCATGTCCGTATCTCCCGTCATGTGGAGCTCTCTCCCTAGGGTTAGGGTTTTCTCTAACCTAGGGTTTTTTCTTCCTGAGTGAAGTTTTCTTTAGTCCTTTCAATCACTAAGAGTAGTGCTTTTATTTCCTCCTATTTTAGGGTTGTTCCCTGTGTTTTCTCTAGTAGTTTTCTAGTTCAGACGATTTGTTGTGATTGCTAATAATGGAGGGTGACTTAGCTGGTTGTGCGAACATTTAACATTAACAAAAAAGGAGGAAACATAAGTTGATTTACATGATGTTTCGGATGAGGTTATGGAGAATCAATTAAGATTATCCGTTGTTGGGAAGGTCCTCTCCTCACAACCAGTTCTTTTATTGGCAATGAAGAATGTGCTAATAGGTGCATGGAAACTCGCTAATGAATTTAGTGTTAACGATCTAGAAGGTGGTTTTTTCAAGGTGCAATTTAAGTCTACAGGCGATAAACAAAAAATTCTCAATGATGGACCGTGGCACTTTGATCGTAACCTAATTGCTTTTCCAGAATGTCCAAAGAACTCATAACTTCCTTCGGATGTTATTAAAATAGTTCATTTCTGGGTAAGACTTGTTAATCTCCCATTTGATTGACTTGATAGAACCTCGGTTGAAAGGATTAGTAATCAGATTGGATTGGTTTCTGAAATTGACGTGGGGAATGGTTTCTCATGAAATAAGTTTACTTGGGTAAAGTTGAATGTACCAATCGATTCCTCTCTACTACGAGGAGTCATTATTCGTAATGGTGATGGGTCGCAATCTTAGGTCTCTTTTAAATATGAGAGACTTCCTAATTTTTGTTACATTTACAAATATATGAATCACACAGAAAGTGATTGACCCAAATGATCACCTGAAGTGTTAAACATGGAAAGATTAGATGGTTCTCAATTGAGAGCATCACCGGGAAATTCGAGATATCTAGGCAGAAAGGCTAGGCATACATCTCTAAGAGTTCCTATGAACTCTAATAATATGAAGAATTCTGTTGGGGGTTCAGGGTATGTTGGTTCATCAGTTGTTAGATGTCAACTGGTTTTGGCTTATTGGGTTGCTGAGCATCAGAATATATCTCTGCCATCAGATGGCCATGTTAATGGAGTTAATGATCAGGGTAGTCTGAACTAGAGAAATAGAACAACAAGGGAATCTATTGGTAATAGCACTCCAAACAATGCAATTCAGCAAATGGGTTATATTGGAGGTTGGTCAAATGAATAAGAACTCCTTGATCGTGTATCTGTGTACACTTGGAGAAAGATTAAAAGAAATACCGGGAATTCTTCTCATAATAATTAGTTGCTTCCGTTGTACCCAGAAAAGAAGCAAGCTAGATACAATTTTTCAGATGAAGGTCCTCTAGTTGATGTCGACATAGGGGGCAAGAAGGTTCATGGAGTGGAATTCTCTCTGGAGGCAATTGATAATATGACAACGGTGGAGACTACCATACAGTCCCATCGAATACCATGAGTCTCCTAAGTTGGAACCTCCAAGGGCTTGTCAACCCTTAGACAGTTTGATCTCTTTACCATTTTATGAAGACAAAAGGCCCTTCAATCTTATTTTTTATGGAAATGAAATTGATGTCTTCAGAATGGGATGTTATTAAGCATAGGTTTAGTGAGTTCAACTTATTTATTGTTAATTGTAGAGGTAGATGCGGTGGTTTAGCATTGCTATGGAGGAAGGACTGGAATGTGGGCATTGATTCTTATTCAGACAATCATATTAGCTTTACAGTGGAAGAACGATTAGGTTTTGGTACTTGGCATGGGTTGGGTGTGTATGGTTTTCCAAACATAGTTGACAAGGTTCTTATATGGAATCTTCTCTCTAGATTAGTCCCGGATAACAGTAGGCCTTGGATTTACTTCGGAGAATTCAATAAAATTCTTAATGCTTCGAATAAGTTTGGATGACTTCCAGTGAACATGAATTCAATTAATGTCTTTATACAAGCTCTTCTTCAATGTGGATTGGATGATTTGGGGTTTTTAGGTTATCAATATACTTAGAATAATGGAAGGGTTGGGAACAGTAATATCTGAGAGAGATTGGATCATTTTTGTGGCAATACCCAATGGTTTGATTTGTTTGCCAATTATGAGGTTCATCATTTGCACTATAGCTCGTCTAATCACCTCCCGATCTATTTGTACCTAGATGTTAATTTCTCTTGTAAGAAAAGAAGGAGGCAAGTTTTTTAGTTCGAATCTATGTGGACCAGTCACGATGATTGTGAAGGGGTGGTGCAAGAATCTTGGGTGTCCTCAATATCGGGTTCAAACATTTTATCTCTTCCTGTTAAAATTATAGGTTGTGCTAAGGCGCTTCAGGAATGAAACTATAATGTTTTTGGTCATATTGAAGCCAGGTTGAAAGAACTTAATAATTAGCTACAACAATGTGCAGTTAACCATCCTTCACCTGATAATATCGCAAAGTAAAAAGCTATCAAAAAGAAGATCAATGCAGTCTTGGCTCTTGAGGAGACAATGTGGAAACAGAGGTCTCGATCACAATGGTTAAGTGAGGGTGACATGAACAGTAAATTTTTTCATCTCAGCGCTTCAGATAGAAGGCATATTAATATTGTCCATCAGATTAAAAATTCTCAAGGGGTTTGGTAAAAGGGCGATGACAATATTGCCTCTGTTGTTTCTGAATATTTTTGGGACCTGTTCACAATTAAGGGTCCTTGGGATTTTTCTTATACTATAAGTGCAATTATTTCTAGTCTAACAGTTGATCATATCAATCTTTTGGATATGCCTTTTCAAAAATGTGAATTGGAAAATGCTCTTAAGCAAATGGATCCTTTGAAGTCTCCAAGCCCTGATGGGATGACGGGCTTGTTTTTCACCAAATTTTGGCATACTGTTTGGCAAGATGTCTTTCAGTTGGTGAGAAACTTCTACCAATCAGGTTCTTTACCCTCCTCTATAAATCATACTTATGTTACTTAGATCCCTAAGGTAAAGAAACTTGAGTCCATGAAAGTCTTCAGGTCGATTTCATTGTGCAATATTTTGTACAAACTTTTAAGTAAAGTTTTAGCTAATCAGCTTAAAATGGTTATCCCATCCATAATCCCTGAATTTTAAAGTGCCTTTGTCATTGATAGGCAGATCTTTAATACTGCTTCAATAGCTTTTGAAATGTTCCACTTTCTAAAGAATAAAAAAAAAGGGATCATGGGACATATGGCCTTAAAACTCGACATAAGTAAGACATACGATAGAGTGAAGTGAGATTTTATTTTGGAAGCTATGAGGAAGATGGGTTTCCGGATCACTTTCTTATGCATGTAAGTCAGTGTTTATCTACGACAATGTGCTGCTTTCGTATTTCTTCACCTTCAAGAGGTCTTCGCTAAGGGAATCTAATTTCCCCTTACTTATTCATCATTTTTCCAGAAGTTTTCTCATCATTAATAAGAAGAAAGAGTGTTCATAGTATTAAAGTTGGTTGCCAATGTCCGAAAATTTCTCATCTTCTATTTGTAGATGACAATGTCATTTTCACTAGAGCCACCTTAGATGATGCGATTATTTTGAAGAAAATTTTTTCTCAATATAAGGATTGCTTGGGTTAGTGTTTAAATTTGGAGAAATTTGAGGTCTCTTTCATCCCCAATATTGATCCATATCAGCATGTAGTTTTGTCTAGAATGCTGGGCATTAAAGAAGTTCATGGTATTTCGAGGTATCTTGGGTTTCTATTAGTTATTGGGAAATCCAAGAAGGTGGTTTTTTCAGCTATTAAAGACAGATTATGGAAATGCCTGAAGGGTTAGAAGGAGAAGTTCCTTTCATCGGCGGGTAAGGAGACTTTGATTAAGTCTGTTGCACAAAGTATTCCTACCTTCGTAATGAGTAACCTCAAATTACCATATCAGTTTTGTCTAAAATTGTAGATGTTAATTACCTATTTTTGGTGGGGGAGGATGAATGCTAATCGCTCGATCCATTGGATTAACTGGCAAAATTTATACAAGTCAAAGAGGGACGGCGGTATGGGCTTCAGATGTATTAAGTCCTTTAATGAAGCTCTATTAGTAAAGCAATTATGGCACCTTATTAAAAACCCTTCTTCTTTGCTTGCTTGGCTTCTTAAAGGAAAATATTTCCCTCAATGTGATTTATTAGAGGTTGTTGTGCCTCAGTCTGCTAGTTATACGTGGAAAAGTCCAATGAGTGTTATTCTAGTTCTTAAGGCAGGGTTAATATGGAAGGTGGGTGATTGCAAAAGTTAGGTATCTAAAAAGTGGTGTGGATTCTAGGTCTCCCCTCTAGAAGAATTTTGATGCCAATTCCCCCTGTGTGTTTTTCAGTGGATGCTAAGGTGTCTTCACATATTAATTCTGCCTTAAAGAGCTGAAATATAGCTCTTGTAAGGCATCTCTTTTCTTCTTATAATGCTGAATGTATTTTAAGTATCCCTATTAATCCAAATTTATCGGAAGACTCACACTTTTGGTCTTTGGAAAAGAAAGGTGTTTTCATTATTAAAAGTGCCTACCATGCAGCTTTTGGTTTGAGGTATGAAGCCAACTAGCCTAGTTCTTCTTCAAATTTCCCATGGTAGAAAATCTGGAACTTTCAAGTTCCACCAAAAGTGAAGGAATTCTTATGGCGGGAACTTAATAATTTTCTTCTAGTTCAAAAAGTGTTGCACACGAGAGGCATTTAGGTGAATAAACCAGCTTATTCTATGGTGATGACGAAACGGTGTTTCATGTTTTTGTATCCTATCCTTATGCCTATCAGGTTTGGCATTATGCTCGCAGTTGTGTTATGGTGGATTTATTTAATCTTCAGCTTTAAAGGATTGGATTTAGCTTGTGATTAATAAATACAATTAGAGGCAGTTGAAAATTATTTCTATGATGTTATGGAGTTTATGGAATTCCAGAAATGCAAAACTTCATAGGAACTCTGGATTTTCAGCTGATGATGTTGTTTGGAAGGCGATGTGTCTTTTGTAATCATTTCAATCATTGAAACAACATCGATTAGGTTCTCAGAGATGCCATCCTCAGAGTTGGGTTCCCTCTGACCCTTCTTTCCATAAGGTTAATGTGGATGCGAGGGTTTATGCTTTGTCAAGTGTGGCGAAGATTGGGTATGTCATCAGGGATGCTTGAGAATCTATGGATTTATCTATTGGTCGACATTTGATGGGGTTCTAGAATGTCATGGATGTTGAAATAGTTGTTGTCCAGTTTGATTTCTCTATGGCTAAATTAATGGGGGGTTGGTTCGGTGCACATTGAGAGTGATGCTCTCAAAGTCATTAACATGTTGTAAGAGCCTTCGAAAGTCATGGCCCCTCTTTCAGTCTATCTAAATGGGATATTTCAGCTTCAGTCAGAGTTTTCTATAATTAAATATAGTATTATTGCTAGATCAGGTAATAAAGTTGCTCATAACATAGCTTGTTGGATTAGGTCTAATTCTTCGAATACAATCTTGTTTAATTCCTTTCTTCCATGTGTCTCTAATGCTATCTAGGAGGATTTTTACTTCCTTTCTTGTTTTATAGAAGTTTATTTTTCGATAAAAAAAATGCATATGTATTAGACTATATTTAATTTTTCAAAAAAATCATCAAATTGAGTTTCAATTTTTTCAAAAATATCAACATTTCTAATTGTGACAAATTTTAAAATAATCATTTGCTAGTTCAATTCCTGGCTAAATAATTTTCTATTAATCAACTCCTAGAAATAAATATTTTTACTTTTATACATAAATATTATTGATAACTTATTTCTGAAACCTCTGAGTCCTGTAAAGCAAGCAATCAACAAGGACAAGGTGAGAGGTGGGGCTCTATCCCATGAACACTCTGATGCCTAAGTCAGTGAGGGTAGAGAAAGAATTTAGAGAGAGAGAATAATGAGAGAATATATAGAATAAACTAAATAAGAATGAGAGATATAAAGAGTATTTAGAGAGGTAATGATGCTCAAACCTGAGAGGAATAGGATTCCTCATTCATGTAGGATTTGGACCTTCTTGAGGAGTTTCTTCTTGATTCGAATGTCTATGAGAGACTCTCTTCCTATTTGTGTGGAAAATTTTTCATCTACAAGTAACCCTTAATTAGGAGAATAAATCTTTAATTAAATAAGAATATATTTATGGGGTATCAAGAGCCCCCTCCCCCGAAAGTATGTTCGGATATTTATGTCCGAGATTTGTAACATTATGATATTAAGTGACTTGAAGTAGTGAGTTTTGTGAGCACGTCTAATGATGAACGGTGAGCTGAGGTGGCCAGCCTCAATCACTAAAGGTGAGGATGCTTAGTACCGAGTCCTAGAAGCTTGCTTGTCTGAGTAGAACATCCGCGAGGTGCCAGTTAGGCTTAAATATGCATTATTAAGTACTGTCAGTTGTTTCTGGGATGATACTCAGTGATATAGAAATGATCAGAGATATTAAACCGTCAGTGTTATAAAACGACCTGAGGGGACCAATTTTAGTCACTGGAGTTTAGATGCTCAGCGCATTAGAAGTAACCCGAGTCTTGGAACCTCAGTACATCAGAAGCGACCTAAGGGTGCCAACTTTAGTCACTGGACTTTAATGCCCAGTATATTAGAACTGACCCGAGTCTCTGAACCTCAGTACATTAGAAGTGACCTGAGGGTGCCAGCTTCAGTCATTGGACTTTGATGCTCCGTACATTAGAAGCGACTAGAGTCTCCGAACCTTAGTACATTAGAAGTGATGTGAGGGTGTTAGCTTCAATCACAAGACTTAGACACTCAGTACATTAGAAGCAACCTCAGTCTCTGAACTTCAGTACATTTGAAGCTACCCGAGGGTGCTAGCTTCAATCACTGGACTTGGATGCTCGGCATATTAGAAGCAACTCGAGTCCTGGAGGAAGTTTGAGCGCTTACTCTTCACTTCCTTTAAAATGCTTGATTTTAAATTTAAAAAATCATCACATCTGTTCATGGGTTAGAAGATGAGACATTTTGGCTACTGCCATCATAATTGCTCGATTAATGGGATTTTGCCTTTCCAGAAATACCCTTAAGTTAGTAGAGATATCCTTGAATCTCGCAAGGGTATAGAGAGGTTTTAAAGAACCTTCCATTTGCTATAAAAAACCGTCTTTTTTGTTTTGCTTTGCACTATTGCTTTTGTTTTTAATTATTCTTACTTGCAAGCATTTTTCTGCTCTTAGTGCTCCATTGCTTATGTTTTAGTATCTGCCAGTTTCTTGAAGATTTTCTTCATATTTCCTAGGTGAAAGACCTTTTTTTATTTATTATTTTCTTTCTTTTCATCTTTTCTTTTTTAAATTTCATGGCTCCACGAGAACAAGTATCCCTCAAAATCTGACTTGTTTAAATCAAAAGTGGATGAGAGTATACTGGAATGGTTTAGAAGGAGGTACAATATCCCTTAAGATTTTATTTTGTATACTTTCAAGAAGAGTTTTAAGGCTCATGAGCCATTTTTGGATTGGTAGAAAATGGTAGTTTATGCTTATCAACTGCAATGGGGATTAAGGTTCCCCTTAGATCCTTTTGCAAGGAAAATTTTTAATAGATTCAACATTGCTCCTGGGCAACTACACCTATATAGTTTTAAGATATTGATGAGGTATATAGAATTGATGTATAGAGAGGGTAGGAATCTAGATTTAGATATGCTCTGATTTTGCTATAGTTCAAATCTAAGTCTGTTTGTCAAGCTTCTGGACTTGCTAAAGTCTTGGAGGCATAAGTTTTTTATTGTAGAGCATCCATAAGATTTTACTCATATTCGGCACATGTCGGTGGATAAATGTCACAAAGTACAACATCTTTTAAAGTTACCTGAGGAAGACATGGCTTTAGTACGCAGGCTTCTTGATTAGAGCATAGCCAAGGGTACATCTGTCGAGAATAATTCTTGGTATTATCTTCAGAGAGTCTATCCCGGTCCTAGTCTTGCTGCTGGTAAGCTTCGATTTTCTAACGGTATCCTCTAACTTTTCCTTTTCCTTTACTTGTAGATAGTTGATTATTATGCTTTTGCGAATGGGCTGGACCTTTCAGATTATAAGCAAATTGAGACTCAGGAGAGAGAATGGGAGATTGCCAACCTCACCCTAGAATAAGAGCCTTTCAAGACACATGTTTGACACCCAGCTGTGGTTGAAAATGATTTTGTAACTGCGCTTACAGAGAAAAGTGTCACTGAATCTTCCAAAAAGCATGTCAGGGGTATTGTGGTGGACAAGGACGAGTTGATTGAAGTGACTGGACTCTGTGTCAAGCACCCTCAAGATGTTCGAATATAAGGAAGTGGATTCTTTAAACGATAAATTCTGCGAGTCTCCAGAATGCCCAGGTCAGGGATCAATATGCTAAGTCCCTATGTCTGCCTTCAGATATCCTTTAGTGGATGGACATTGATAAGGATGAGCTAACAAACACCGTAATCTCTCATACACTACAGGTAATTCTTTGATCTTCTTACTATTACTGATTCGTTGGAGGCCCTCGGTCTTAACATATTTTTCTTTTCAGTGATTATTGCTGATGAAGGATAACCTTTACTTCCTGAAGAACGAGAATAGCTTAAAAGAAGAAAAGCTAGGCTTTATTACTATAGAGTATGAGGGGAAGTTGGAGGCAATAAAAAAGGCGCTCGAGCTATCCCAAACTGATATAGACATGGCCAAGCTTGAAGATGGACTTGATGGAGAGGACAACAAGAACCCTAAAGATAAAGCTAAGGATCCTTTAATCATGCCACAAGACCCAATTACAAGGTTAAGTTCCAAGAAGCTACAAGAAGCCTTAATTGGCTGTATGCAAGATTGGGCTAGTCAAGGAAGTCCAATTTATCAAGCTAGGATTGGCTCAAGTGAAAACACAATTGAATGGGCTTTGTTTAATGTTTTGCAAGTCCAAATAAATGAAAACTAATTTGGGCTTGTATATGGGCTGAAATCACTTATTTAAGTTCAGAACTATGTTATTTTGCTATTATGCTTATGTGGCGGCTAGGTT
>CATIWM010448872.1:0-11293 GCA_949671775.1 Mallotus repandus
AGTTCATGCTCACCTAACTTAACTATACAGTCCTTATACACCTTATTACAAGCCTTAGAATTCCCTAATGGATTACAAACAACCATCACAACATCTAGAGGACTTGGTTCTATATCAGTATGCAATGCAAAAGTGTGAGACATAAATGAATGTGTAGCTCTAGGGTCAAACAACACATAAGCATGTCGATCAAAAATATTTAACATACCAGTAATAACTTCAGGAGATGTCAATGCCTCATCTTGTGTTATTACATAAACTCTAGCTTGAGTTACAAGTCAGTTGGTTTGTGCATTTTGTCCTCGTTGAGACGTCGTGGCAATAGTACCACCTCTGCCAAAATTAGAGTTAGAGCCACCGACTATTTATCTATTTTATGGAAAAGTTCTTCCACCATTATGGTTTTTGGGTGTTAAAGACCCTACTGTAGTACCACCAGTGTGTACTTGTGAAGGACAATCTTCTTTTAATATGCCTCAATTTTCCACATTCAAAGCAACCCAAAGATCTCTTTCTGCATTCTCCTTCATGAAACTTACCGTAATTTGAACATTATAGGTAAGTGTGTCTCCTCTGGTTATTCAGTAATGCAACACCACGTGTTTGTATTTGGGCACTTGCAGAGCTACCCACCGGTTGCCTTACAGAACTTTGATTGATATATGGTTGGCTAGCCTATTGCCCTATATTCATGTGCGAACCTCGGCCACTACCACCATAGCTTGATCTGGATGGAAATGTGTTAACCCCTCTATTAGCTTGTTTATCTCTATATCCTTAAGAGAAATTTGGGCTTAATATTTTATTCTTATGCTCTTGCTCTAACTCTTCTTTTCTTGCCTTCTAAAAAGCTAGTGTCTTCTGAACTAATTCTCTAAAATCATTCCCTTCATACCAAGCTATTCTGGTTCGCATACAAGCTTGCAATCCTCTTCTGAATCTATCACACTTAATCTCCTCTAAAGGCATAATCTCAGAAACAAAGCGATAAAGGTCCTCGAATCGATCTGCATACTCTTTAATTGACAGGCTACCTTAAGTCAGCTTAAAGAATACTTCTTGTTTGCTTTTCTTATAACTGCCTGTTAGGTACTCTTTATGGAATTCATTGATGAATACATTCCATATCAATCCTTTACCATACAATCGGCATATTCTGGTTAGCCAATAATTTACTAATCCATTCATAAAGCTGTGTAGATTCTGAACTTTCTCAATTTCTGTCAAACCTAAGATGAGGAAAGCTTTCTCTAGCTTTTTCAATCATTCATTTGTAATGTCACCATCGATGGATCCCTCAAAATCATAAGCACTTAGTCTGAGAGCATGATCAATAATCATCCAAGGATCGTGATACTGCTCTCGTGCAGCTATAGCATAAACAAATGCTTGTGTCATAAATGCTCCCATACCTGCGTTACCTTGAAAAGGAGGTACTTGCTGAGATGGAGGTGGATTAGGTGGAACTGGTGGTAGATTAGCTAGAGGTGAAGGATCTTGTTGTGGAGGTGGAGCAGGTGGATATACTTTCAAAGCCACAACATTGGAGGTGGAATCAACATACTCCTCTCCACTAAGAGATGCATCATCCATCTGTTGAGGATGATTCTGAGGATTCCTATGAAGTTGGCCAACTTCTACAAGTCTAATAATCCGGCCACCATGGCCTCAACCCCTCCTAGCTCTAGGCGGCATGATCCTATAAAGGCAAAATAGAATAACACTCTTAGACTTAATGATCCTATTTAAAAGGAAGGCTCTTTATAACCTTCTAAAATTTTGATATTCCTTAGTGTCTACATAATCTATCCAACCTATGCTCTGTTAGTTGAAGAACGGGTACGACTGGCTGAATGCTAGCTAAAGCTTGCTAAATGCTATAATAAAATCTCATAACATAAGGATTAAACATAATTTATATATATATAAGGTATAAGCTTAGACTCTATAACATACTCTAAAATTTAGTTTAATGGTTACACATCAAGTAACTATCACTATTATTCATAATACTACAGACTTATCTATAATACTTAGAATTCTCTTAAGTACATGCCAAAAGGATAAGATAACTAAGTTTTTGGCTCAACCTCTTCTAAACATTGAAGAGCAGAGAAAAAAAAAAGGAGATGATCCTACTATAGCACAACTATTGATGCTTCAAACGATTTGAGAAAAATTAAAAGTGAGGGGTGAGTATAAAATTACTCAGTGAGTGGATAAAAATATAACAAAGTGGGAATAAATGCAATTTTCTTCTTAATAAATTTGTAATACTGATATTGTCGTAATAGTAATAATTTCAAAGCTCCTAAGTATATATATAATAAACTATGGAAAATAATAATAATAATAAACTATGATTAATAGCATTTGCTAATTTCTGAATACATAAGCTATAATTAATATATGTGTTGAATCAAGCTGAAAGGACAATCAATATAAATCATTCCATACACTCATTAAATACATATCCTAAAGATTATGCTGAATTACTGACACATTAGGCGCATGATGATGTTGAGCAGCCCAAGTGCATATTGCTAGTCATATGCAAGCGCAGAGCTGCCCCCCAAGGGCTGACCACCCGGTTGTACGCCCCCAAAGCTATATGCACAACCAAGCACTGTCCCTAAGACAGTTGCTGAGTAATATTGCTAATATAATAAATATATATAATATAATGTTGATATAAGACACCAGTTATCATGGCATAATCTAAGGGATATATACCACGAGTGTATAGATTTTTATTAGAAACTAAATAATTCATATAAATTAAGCTACATATAAAATACACTTGCTGTCATTTATTATTATCATCATGTAAAATAGTAAAATTAAATATCATGTATTTTTTGAATATTTACTGAAACTAAATGCAGAATAAACTTACTGAGACAAATCACTAAGTTTCCAAAATAAAACTTTTAGCTATAATAAATTGCTATAATCATGAAAATAATAAACATACTGCTATTTGTTCCCATTTTTACTATATAAGCTAAACTCTGTTTTATATATATATATATATATATATTAATAAAGAACATACTATTTATGAGAATGTAACAATATATATATATTAAAAACCCTCATTATATAGTTAACACTCACCTGATATTGCTAACACGGACTTAACTAGATGAACCCAATCTATCATCAACAACCGTAGTTGATAAAAAACCTAAAAATAGCATTTGAAGAAACATACATAAGATTCTAAACTTATTGTCTAATTTCTAATCATTACAACCTTGTCTAAAAGAGGCAACCAAGGACTTGTTGACGCAATCCCCACCTAAGATGAGGCGTCTGCCTAAGCACACTGAGGAGCCACCTAATTAGTCAGACGACTAGACCCGCCTCTGTGCTCTGAAAATTTTGGTTTCAAGACTGGCACTTCAATTACATTTTTAGAAAATAAAACACCTAAAATCACACTAAAATTTAATTACAGAAATCTAATAAGTTTATATCTACCACATTTTGGAACAAAAAACTTATAGGTTTTTCTAACATTTAAGTTGTCATTAACAAAGCTTTAAAGAGTTCATTTTTAATTAAATTTCAAGTTCCCTTAAAAGAAAAGTTTAAGACAGAATTTTAACTAATTGGAGATCCATAAAATGTTGACATTACCAAGAATGAATTAAAGAAAATAAATGACACAAAATTCATTAATTTGAAACCCTAAAATCAAGTCTTTCTTTCAACAATCTATGAGAACATACATCAACTCAAGAATAATGGAAATCAATTAAAGAAAACACTAAAAACTCACTTACCCAAAATAGAATGGTGTATTTGTCAAGGAAAGAATTTAGATCAACTTGCTTTTGTTGATGTAGAGAAGAGTTTGTTCTGGGTATAGCTAACTAAAGAGCTCAACTTATATGGATACCATTCAAATGAAAATAAAGTTGATCCTATCTGATTATGAGCTTAGAAATGGAAATCGTTTGTTTAATGTTGAATGCATGCAGTCCCTCTTAGCTTTTTTATCAAAATTCTGCAATCTCTACCACAATTCCATGAAGAAGTTTTGATTTAGGGAAGTAGATTATTAAGAGAAAAATAATGGGAGAATGAGAAGGGTTTTACGATTTGAAGAAGAGCAAGTGAAGTTTCTGAAATGGTAGCTGAAGGTGATGACATGCAGCCATGTCTTTTAACAGCTGTCCCTTTCTCTTTTTTTATATTTGTTGTCAACCTACCACCTCTCCCCTCTTCTTCTTCATTCTAACAGTTGTCTCTACATCTAAATTACTTCTCGCCTAGTAATGACACTACACTCTTTGATTTTTAACACTTATTCTCTTTTTTATTTTATTTTTAAGAGCATGGATATTACACAACAGGTTATAAAAGATTATAACACGGTATTAGTGCGAAAAATCAATGGCTTGCAATAGTTATCCTTTTTAATTTAAGCTTCCGCTATGTCATTTTTTCTCGTTTTCAAGTTCTACGTTAAATAGGATTTCTTTATGGTGATTTAGAGGTGACATAGATATAAAATAGAAGTTAAAATATATGATAGATAAAATGAAATTTGAAGGGTGTAATATTAAAGTGGTAAAGTTCATGATCATGCTCACCTCTATTTCTTTTTTTTCTCTTTTTTTTATTGATTTTTTCTTTAATGAGACATTAAAGTTGTTTTCTAACACAAATCTAAAAAATTCTACCTTATCTTGATTGGGTTTTTTGCCATAATAAAAGATTAAAGAAATACAAATCCAAGAAATATGAAAATACTATGAGAATAAAGGAGTAACACTAGGAGAAGATTGTTTTTCTTTTTCTTTTTTTTTGTTTTCTACTATTACTGGTGTTGTAGTTGTTTCATCAATGGAGAAAGAAAAATGATAGTAAAAGAAGAAGAATGGAAAAAGAAAAATTACGACAAAAAGAAGAAGAACAAGATGATTGAGGCATGAAAGAATTGCTTGCTATTTTGGGTTAAGAAGTTATATAAGAAGATGGTATTTCTTATCTTTTTGATACTGTAAATTATAATCCTTCGTATCTTTTTTTATTGGCTTTAAAATATGTTTTCTGAACTCAACACTCCACTTCCACAAATGCCACAAACTTATACCATTCTAGATCAACATGAATATATATATAATTCTACATCTGAAAATTTCAATGATGAATTTGAATATGATCTTAGAGCTATCCCTGGTGTTGTTGCCCACCTACAACCTGATAAAACTGCCTTAACCTTAATAGCAACAACAAAGGCAATTCTTCAATATGTTAAGAACCTGGTCCAAGAAGTTCTTTGGCAACAACACATCAACACTCAACAAATTAGATCATCTGTAGAAAAAGAAATATTAGAAAACTCAATGGCTGTCTTTTGGATGCATATTGATTCAGATGATTAAGGAATTTAATGACTTAGGTTTTTTTATTCTCAATTTATTGGTTGGCAGAGATTCTTTACACTTTTAGGCTTTGTTTGTTTGCGAAAAATATTTTATCCTTGAACGAAAATATTTTTAGAGAAAATATTATTAGAAAAAAATTAGAAAATATCATCTTCAGTGACATCAACATTTTTTATTATTCAAATTATCTTTCTGTAATGGACCTAATGTATATTTTTTGTAAATTATCTCTTTATAACGGACCTGATATATTAATAATTAATTTATACAAAAGAATGAAAGAAAAAAATGAAAAAATAAAAATGAAAAAAAGAGGGAAAGGAGAAAAGATGGAGAGAAGACCAAAACAATAAGGAGAAAATAAAAAAGAAGGTAAAACTAAAGTAATAAAAAAATGAACATTTTAGGTAAATTTATCTTATTTTTAAGCATTGGAAAATGATTTCCCATTGGAAAGTTATTTTCCCTTAATTTTTTAGTTATTTTGGTTGACTAATCATTTATTTTCGTTTGACTTATTTTTCTTGGTAATTCAAACATTGGGAAAATATTTTTTGAAAGAATATTTTCTACAAATAAATGGAGCCTTAACCTTATTATTTTATCTTTTTACTAAAAGTAATGTACAAACATGACATGGTTCTTCATGTTAGCACATATTTTTTGGACGCGCTCATTTCTTCTAAATTAGGGGTGATATATGTATAAAATAAAAGTTAAGATGTGTGATGGATAAAAATAGAAGTTGATAGGTCTAATAGATCAAAGTGGTATAGTTTAGGTCTGAAATTATGCATTTGGCCTATAATAATCATTAAAAATTGAAGATAAAGCGTTGGCCAAAGAGGAACGACAAGCTTTAGCATTACACTTCACTCGCAGCTTTCTCCTTTTTCTTTTTCTTTTGCTTTATTAAATGGCAAAGCAATATTCCTTTCTCGTTTGCCATTTAAGGTTGTTCTTCACTTCTTTTAACATCACTACCGATTCAAGTGAGGTGTGTTTTAGTACTATTCTTTGTTTTTATAATCCATATTTATGTTCTTTTCTTTGTTTCTTTGTTTGGTCTCCAAATACATACATGATTTGCATTATCAACATTCTTATTTGATGCAGCATGTGGCATGGAATAACCAATACACGATTGATTATTAAAGAAAATAACATATCTCAATCCATAGATTTAAGGAAACAAGTCTCAATTCAGAGACTCAAAGAAAAATAAGCTCAAAGCTTAAATGTAATTCTAAACAAAAGTTACACTCTCTCCTAAAACCTTCGAATAAGCTATCTATTTATAGGGAAGTACAAGCTACCAACCCTAACAAAGTAGGAAATAAAATTAAATTAGAATTCTAACTAATATAGGAAACTAAAATAAGAATAAAATAAAACCCTAGATAAATACAAAATTATCCCTAACTAAATAATCATCTCAACTAACAAAATAAAAATAATTTCAAAAATAATTAATATAAAGTTTTCGTAGTCTAATTCTCCCTTGCTTAAAACACCCCGCGTCAGTCACCTCCACTTGTAAAAAACTTGTCCTCGAGTCTATACTTGAGAATTAAAGTCGTCCATGCCAAAGAAAAAGATACTTGGAATATTTTAACATCTTTGAGAAACAACTTGAGATACATCCTTCAAATTAAAACTTTGATGCACTAATGATTTGTAAAAGAGGATTAATACTAATGTAATCAAATTTTGTGACTCCAAGAAAATCAACATATACAAACTCATCAAAGAAATCGTGAGATTTTGGATCTTTAATTCACCATGAGTTTCTTGATTTTCTAAATCAATCTCAAGATTCTCAACCTCATGATCAATATTCTCTTCAATTTCAACGACAATCTCTTCCTCAATCTCAGTATTAATTTCATCTTTATTTTCTTAAAACACTAAAATTACCTCTTTCTCTTCTTCCTCTTCTTCCACCAAGCTGAATTACAAATAACCACTAGTTAACTTCCTCCTCCAAAGTATCTTCATCGTCTTTCACTGTTGGCCTCTTTTGATTATTGGGATTGGGATTAACGATGGGTACAATGGGGCTAACTCCTCCGCCTTGTTCAACATCATCACTCCTAATCTCGTAAACCCTCAATAACTCTTGCATTAGATTCTGGATTGATTCTATTTTTTGAGTCATAACTTGGGTTGATTGTTCAAATGACTATCGCTGTAATTTAATTGCTCTCCAAATAGCCAACAATCCCTGATCACCATAATGGTATTGGCTGCCACCACTACTACTGGTGTAAGCCATTGAAAATACCCCAAAGGGGGGAGTGAATAGGGCTATCGAACAAAAATCAAAACTTAAAATTAAATAAGCAAAAATAAAAGAAAGTTGAGAAAGAAGAATGATGAACACAAGTATTTAAGGAGTTCAGATTCTCAATAATCATACTTCTCCACATAACTTATCCCCAAGTTAGGATTTTGAATCACCACAATCTATTCCCTTAGATTAATTTTACAACTTGAGTTTTAGGCTTAACTCAAACCTTACAGCTTGAGTTTTCAAGGCTCACTCAAAAACTGATTCAGAAGTGTTTTGAAGGCTTACACTAAAACCAAATTCCTTAGTGTTTTAATGGCTAAACATTTAAACCAATTCCTTTAGAATAGAAGCTCACTTCCCTTTTCTTTAACCCTAGAAAATAGAAGAATAAGAATTTATATTCTAACACTCACCAAACTCTCACAAGAGTTTATCAAATACAAGAATGAATTAAAGAGAATTTTGAGGTTTAATTAAATGCCGGAGAATGTATAAATGAAAAACAAGTTTCTTAACCTCTAAATGATCTTCAAAGGTTGTATTTATAGTTGAGCAATCCAATTATAGTTGTTAGAAACAATAATTTTGTTTCCAACAAATTCAAACTTCATTTGGGTGAAATTTGGACTTTTAGCCTGTAAAAACACTGGTCCCGATCGTGATCACCCTTATCCCGGTCAGGATATTCAAAAATATGTTCGTTATAGCCATTATGTTTGAATACAGCCTTGATCCCGATCATGACTGACCTGATCCCAGTCAGGATCACACTTGTCCCGATCGGGACATTGGCCCAGGATATGTTCTGGATAACTTCTTTAATTTGATGCAATTTTCGTCTTAGTCTGGATTATGACTTTTTGACATTGAATAAGATCTAATTATCCTTATATTTCTTCATTAAAGTTGTAGGTATTTGTCTTTTATTTCCATAGCACTTTGAACCACTTCAATTGGACATCTGTATCTCAAGATATTGTTGAAATACTAAGAGATGCTCATATTGAAATGAAAACTACATATGCTGATTTTAACTGAAGATTTCCAGACCCAAATGAATTTTTATTTTGACAAATAAGATCAATTTTGAAAGCTTATGATGTCTACTTCAAATGTTAAGAAGACAACTTTCTCATTTAAAAAGTCTAAGACTTCTGAAAT
This sequence comes from Mallotus repandus, assembly GCA_949671775.1. NCBI lineage: Eukaryota > Viridiplantae > Streptophyta > Magnoliopsida > Malpighiales > Euphorbiaceae > Mallotus > Mallotus repandus. The sequence goes on from CATIWM010448872.1 coordinate 8,854, forward strand.
CTTCCTGAAATCCTGAAGGTTGATTTAGCCCAAAAGCATGTTTAGCTTTATTTTGATTTCCATTATAGTCCCAGCTTATACACACTTAAACAAACATGTTAAATGCTCAAAATCAAGTTTGTTAAGATCAAAATCAAGATTTATTATTACTAAGGTCAACAATATATATATATATATATTATGATTTTAAAGAGTAAAATAGTTATTCTTGTAGATTTTTTTGAAAAAAATATAATTTTTATAGGTGATGAATGTTATATAGGTTAAATGGGTCGTATCAAATTTTATGATCTGTACAACCTATTTAAACAAATGGGTTATACATGTCGTGTTCATGTAATTCGTTTAATTTTCGTATAGTGTTAGAGTTAAAATATTTGACACGATTAATAAATGAGTTGTGTTCGTGCTGACCCTAATAGTGTCACTAGAATGGATCAACTCAATATGAACACAACTCATCAACTCGTTTAGACAGAAAATTATGTTTTCCAACACTAAAAACTAAAATAATAATAATAAAAAAAATTTAATTAATATGATCTATAAATATTAAAATATTATTAATTTTGTGAACAACCGTTAAAATTATTTGGTGGAAAAGTTATTCTCACTTAAGTAATGTCTTAATAGAAGTCATGATATATACACTTGTATTAATTGGTTATGAAATTTTTTTACTATATTTCTAATTTTACTTTGATAATATTAAATTAATCAAAGTAGAGTGAATTTTCTATACTAATGGTTAAATATATATATATATATAATCACAAAAATGATAAAAATGAAAAGTCATAGACGAAGGATTCAATTTTAAAAGTGTAAAAGCAAAAAAGAGGATGGAGCCATATGTTCTTATAGTAGGACGTGTTTTTATGACTTCATTGTTCTGGCTACATGAATACGTAAGTAATATTTTATTTGTTTCTAAATAATTATTATTTTAAAAATTTAATTTAATTTTTAAATAATTATCATTTTAAATTATTAATATATTTTAATTATTTTTTTTATTTCACTCTTATTTAATATAAAAGAATTAATTAAATAAATTTCTACTCATTTTAAAATTTTATATAAAGTTAATAATTATTATAAGAGTAGTATAGTATTTTATATGTATTAAATATATTTTTTAATTTATATAAATAAATCTTAAATGATAATTATTTAGAAATAGAGGGAATAATAAACAAGTAAATCATGTTGCAGAATATTAATCGAGCATTTATCTCATCCTCATCATGTTGCACATACTACATTACACATTTCTTCCAATAAATACTTTTTTTTTTCCAACAAATAAATGTGAAAAATAGTATATATTGCCGCATTCTTGGGTCATTATTATTTAAGAAAAATCAAGGAAAACAAAGATGTACCGGTCAACATAATAAGTTCCCATTGTATTTTCCAAGAGGAAGTGGAAGCAATATTGGGCAATAAATGGAAGTCAAGAAGCTTTAGAAATCCACACACATGATCCAAAAAAATTATTATTATATCAAGTTATAAAAAATTTAATTTTTTTAAATAAAATTTTTGAATTCCAACTTTACATATAAAAAGTAGATAATGAAAAAATTTATTTCTCATAAAATTTATCCCATGTAATCCGAATTAGTGTAAGAAATAATTCTACTAAACATAAGAAATAATTATACAAAAAAACACATATTTTTCAATTTAAAATCATATATTAAATTTTATTTTTATGTGAATATAAAAAAATATTATTAATATAATAAAAACCCAATATTTAATGTAGTCTTTAATCAATATTAAATAATGATTTCAATTGTCTTTTAAGATAATAAAAATTGTTTCACTCCAAATAATTTTTTAGATTATTAATAAAAATAAATTTTTATTTTTAATTTAGCCCGTATCTTGGTTTTAGAGTAAATTTTCTATTAGAATAATTATAATTTACACTAACTTTTAGCCTTTCTAAAAAAGAGTTACATAGTCATTTCTACTTATAATTATGTCTATTAAATAAGGTTTTTAATTTTTATGACACTACTTTAAGAGATAATTGAAATGATATATTTACTAAAATTAGATAATTTAAATAAAACACATTAAACAGTGGATATTTATAAATAAATATATAATTACAAACACAAATGAATATATATTCCAAGAGAAAGTGGAAGAAATACCGGAGTATACTGTACTCTCTGTTGATTTTTTTTTTCTTTTTATGCATGACTTCGAGTTTTTTTTGGGTCATCGGGTGCGATAGTAACAAACAAGAGTGTTTTTGGGTCACATCATAGGCGTACGATTTACACTTGAAATAGGGAGCAAATTTATTATATAATACATGAATTAATTATTGTCCAAGCAAATTGAAAGAAAATAAGAAACTGCAGATCTGAATTGGGTTTGGATGAAAATGGAATTCCATTAAGAGCAACCTCTCAATGCTAAA
>CATIWM010448919.1:0-17402 GCA_949671775.1 Mallotus repandus
TATTATTTGTATATTATTCGAATAACATATTATTCATATATTAAAAATAGTATACAATAAGTATAGTAATTGTATATTTTTTATTTCTACCCCACTTGACCGTTTTAAGTAATATGCTTCTAGTCTTTTACCATTTTAAAACAATAATAATATTTCACTTGCTAATACAAAACTCTAAATTCTTTATTTGATTTTATCATTGTATTCCTAAATAAAGGTGTATTAGAGTAAGAGGGTTTTTGTGTGCAATTCAAAATATGTACCAAAAATTATTTTAACTATCTTAGTTTTTTTAACATTACAAACTAAAGGTGAGGGGATTTGAAACTGAATCTCTAGGTGATACCATAAGAACTTAACGACTAGATCAAGTATCGCTCCACCTATGAGTTAATTTTCTAAAATTTTTGTTGCGGAAATCTTTTAACTATTCTTTTATTTAAATTTTATCAACATGCTTGAGCTAAGAAATAATATGATTTTAGTTATTTTATAGCTATTGAGACTTCAAGAGAATATTTAAATTATGTTTATGTCATTTTATATTATTTACGATTGTATGAGATAAATAATGTTTTGGAGAAATGGTAGAATGTGCTACCTAGTAGGTGTCACTAAAACAATGTGTGCATTCATAAGATATTGAGTCTGCAAATATATGTGGTTTGGCTCAATTGAGCTTGTTCTCTCGGGCAGTGTTATGGTATTGGCTCGGTGGAGCTTATTCTCTCGCGCTGAAACATGATGTTACTTGGTTGAGCTTGTTCTCTTAGGACATCAATAATGGATTAAGAGATTTAACTGTTGTAGTAACTCGATTGAGCTTGATCTCTTGAGACGGCAGTCATTTGGCATTAAGAGAGTCGAAAGGCTAGTGGAAGATGTTTAGGGTTCTACCATGATTTCTACTAAAAACTTTGTTTCATATGGTTTTCATAAGAGGAATTTGTATAAAGAGATTTATAAGTTTTGAGAAGACATTTTATAAAGAGATTTTTTAATGAAATAAATGATTTTTAAATATTTATTTATTTAATAGATTTATTGGTTTTAAAATAAGTGTTTTAAAACCAACATGCATTTTATATTATTAATTCACTCAGTGAGGTTGACTCCCCTCAATTATTTTTTAGAATCTTGGGAGTCTACAGTTAGATCTTCTCTACGCCGGGTTCATTCTTCACCGGCTGCTTAATATAGGTTATTGTAATATTATTATCATTGTGGAATAATTTGAGTTAATCTAGACACCATAGTAGTCTGAAGGATTTATTGTACTTGTAATTGTATTGGTATTTGCTTTGCACTATAATATGTAATTAATATACTTGAGTTAAGATGTTGTGTTTATTGTTATATTGGTGTAGTTGTGAATGGTATATTTTGGAAGTGTTATTTGCATTATGTAGGTATTTGGTTTTGTTCCCTGTACAGAGGAAACTCTGCCAGATTTCCTTTAGAATTGTTGAGTTGGAGATGTTTTATTGTGAAAAGTTTTTCAGGCTTACTACGGGTTTCGAAAGCATTGTGCTTTCCTATTCCTTAGTGCCGGTCATGTGATCTTGGGGTTCGGGTCATGATAAAATGGGTATCAGAGCAATGGTTCATTCCTTATTCTTTCAGTTGTTAGTATTTGTCTTTTTCTGAAACTACTGTAGTGATTAGGTGGTTGTTGTTATTTATTATCATCATTGTTTTAGGATTTTGCGTATATGTTAGTGTCCTTGCTATATCTTGAATCTTATTTTTGTGCCTTTTCAAAATGAGGCGAGCATGAAATGCTCTTGCTACAGATGCTGCATATGATGAATATGAGCAATCCTTTAAGGATGCAGCTCCTCCCCCTGCCCCACCAATAAGAAAGAGGGGTAGGCATAGGGTAGCGGCAGCTCAAGGACAAGAGCAATAGTTACAATAAAGCCTAAAGCTCTAGAAATGGATCCTACAGCTTTTACAGCTGGAATGGCAGGAATTAATCAAGGCTTAGCTGCACTTAACCAAGCCATGCCATTGGTGCAGTAGGTGCTTCAATAGAGAACCTACGGAATGTCTGATGCGGATGTAGCCTTATTATATTCCAGAGTTGGATGAGTTACATTTGATGGTATTGGTGATGCCTTGGATTTTATAAATACCGTTGAGGCTAGAAATACGACGGGGTACAAAAATTACCAAAGGATAATGATTGTGGAGTTATCAATACAGGCTACAGCTTAAGACTGGTTTATAAAGTCGATCCAGTCATATATGACTACTATAGCATGGTTGGAGTTTGAAGAGCAATTTTTGAGGTATTTTTGTCCATCTTCAATTAGGGAAAATTACAGGTGGCAGTTGTTGCATATAGTGAAGGGTGATCAGTCAGTTGAGTACACCTATGAGTTTCTTAGGCTATCACGTCATATTGTGGATGTGATATAGGATGAGAGGAGAGTAGTGGAGTTCTATATGATAGGGTTAGGTCCAGCCTATGTTGGCATCCGGACCGAGGACCATAGTTTAGAATGAGTCATTGAGGAGGCTAAACAGTAGGAGAGGCCATACATCAAGTATGGGACTATCCCTAACCCTTATATGAGTTGCAACAGTAGATTGGTAGTAGCTCATGGAATTCAGAAGCCTACTTTTTAGATGGGCAACATTGGCATTTTGACTGCTGGTACCTCACAATAGGGCTATAGAGGTCATCATGGGTATAAGAGTGGGAGACATGGTCGACAGAGTAGCAAACTTATTAGATTTAGGCCTAAAGCCAGTAATAGTAGTAGTTGTCAGAGTTCTGGGTATGGCAATGTAGGCTCAAGGCCCAGTACATGTCTTAACTGTGGTTGAGTACATCAAGGGCCTTGCCACCTACAATTAAGAGCGTATTTCAAATGTGGAAAAGTTGGACATTTTACTAGAGCATGTCCATATTCTAATTATTAGCAGGAATATCCACAAGGTTCATCTGCTACAGTTGCTTAGCCAATACAATACACTTTATCACAGTTTTAAGCACCAACATATCCCCAGTAGAGTGGTACTTAGTTTATGGGATAGTAGGGTCGTGGTTCAGGAGGTAGATTTGGAGGGAGATCTAGTGGCTGAGGATTCATACAGCCATCTACTTCACAATAGGTAGGCCGTGGACATGCTAGAGTTTTCACATTGCCTCCTCAGGATGTTCAAGCATCCAATGCAGTGGTTACAGATACTATTCCAGTTTACTATCTTCAGCTAGAGTTTTATTTGATCCTGGTGCATCTTATTCTTTTGTGTCACCTGTATTTTCTTATAAGATAGGATGGCAACCATCTAAATTATTAGTTCCATTATTTGTAGCAACTCCCCTTAGTGATGAGTTCAAAATAAATATGGTCTTCCCATCTTGTCCTGTGTTAGTGGAAGGCAAAGAGTTACTTGCGGATTTAGTTTTGCTGGATGTGATAGATTTTGATATGATTTTAAGAATGGATTTATTGGCTCAATATTATGCCACGTTAAATTTTCGAGAGAAAGAAGAGATTTTTAGAATTCCAAATGATATGGAATTTTGATTTAGAGATGACAAGAGTTCAATGCCTCAGAATCTAATTTCTGCAATCACGGTTAGAAAGATGCTTAAAAGGGGATGTCAAGGCTATTTAGTTGTGGTCAGAGATACTAAGGCAAATAAGAAAGCCATTGAGAATGTGTTGGTTGTGTGTGAGTTTCCTAAATTTTTGTAGAAGCATTACCAGGCTTACTACTTAAGAGAGAGATAGAATTTTATATCGATGTTGTACCTGGTACGAATCCTATCTCTATGCCACCTCATAGGATGGAACCTACAGAGCTAAAAGAGCTTAAAGAGCAATTATAAGAGTTGCTTGATAAGGGTTTCATTAGACCGAGTACATCTCCTTGGAGCACACCAGTGTTATTAATGAAGAACAAAGATGGTAGCCTTTGACTTTATATCGACTACTGACAGTTGAACAAAGTTACCATCAAGAATAAGTATCCTCTCCTGAGGATTGATGATTTATTTGATCAACTTCAAGGAGCTCGATGTTTCTCTAAAATTGACTTAAGGTTAAGGTATCATCAGTTGAGAATTAGAAGTGGAGATATACCTAAGACTGCTTTTCAAATAAGATATGGCCATTATGAATTTTTAGTGATGTCCTTTAGGTTGACTAATACCCCAGCAGGTTTTATGGACTTGATGAATCGGGTGTTTAGGCCATTCTTGGATCGATTTATGATAGTATTTATTAATGATATCTTAGTATACTCCAAAAGTAAGGCAGAGCATGCCATTCACTTGAGGATGGTGCTTCAGACTTTGAGGGAACATCAATTGTATGCCAAATTCTCTAAGTATGAGTTTCGATTGGATCAAGTGGTGTTCTTAGGACATGTAGTGTCCAAAGATGGCATACAAGTGGATCCCAAAAAGATTGAAGCCATTACAGAGTGGCCGAGACCCACAACAATTACAGAAGTAAGGAGTTTTCTAGTTTTAACTAGCTATTGTAGGAGATTTGTAAAGGATTTCTCTAAGATAGTTGCACCTTTAACTAGGTTGACCCGGAAGAATGTTAAGTTTGTGTAGACTGATAACTATGAGGAGCACTTTCAGATGCTTAAAGATAGGTTGACTTCAGCTCAAGTGCTGACTTTACCTTCACGAAATGAAGGGTATACGGTCCACTGTGATGCTTCAAGAGTAGGATTGGGTTGTGTATTGATGCAGAATAGGAAAGTGGTTGCTTATGCTTCTTGTCAATTAAAGAAGCACGAGTAGAACTATCCTACTCATGATTTATAAATGGCAGTTGTAGTGTTTGCATTGAAGATTTGGAGGTATTACTTGTATAGTTTAACTTGTGAAATATACACCGATCATAAGAGTTTAAAGTATATTTTCCAGCAGAGAGTCTTGAATTTAAGGCAGAGAAGATGGATGGAACTTCTAAATGACTATGATTGCTCCATTATGTACAATCCAGGTAAAGCTAATGCTTTGAGTAAAAAGTCAGCAGGCAACCTTGCTCACATTAGCACAGAAAGGAGGCCAATCATTAAAGAATTGCATGAGTTGATTAATCAGGGGTTGCAATGGAAAGTAACCAAGAAATGCCTTTTGGCTCAATTCAGAGTATGATCAGTGTACTTGGATAAAGTCAAAGCAACTCAGAGAAAGGACCCACAGTTATAGATGATAATGTCAGTGGTTTAGCAAGGCAAATCTAGAGACTTTGTAATCAACAGTGAGGGTGTACTACGTTTGGGCACTAGGTTGTGTGTGTTGAATGTGGATGATTTGAGAAAAGAGATTCTATAAGAAGCTCACTTTTCTGCTTATAGTGTTCATCCAGGTTTTACTAAGATATATCATGATTTGAGAGATACATATTTGTGGAATGGGATGAAAAGAGATATTGCAGAATTTGTATCTAGGTGTCTCACATGTCAGTAAGTGAAATTAGAATATCAGAGACCCTTGAGATTTCTGTAACAGTTACCCATTCCAGAGTGGAAGTGGTACATTATTGCAATGGATTTTGTTTTTGGATTGCCTTGCACATCAAGTGGCTGTGATGCCATATGGGTGATTGTTGATACGTTGACTAAGTCAGCTCACTTCTTGCCAATTAAAAATACTTATACTACAGATAAGTTGGCTAAGTTGTATATAAACCAAATTGTTTGCCTACACAGGGTGCTAGAGAGTATTGTGTCGAATAGAGGAGCTACTTTCACTTCATTCAGTCTTTTGGCAAGAATTGCATAAAGCATTGGGTACTAGACTTGACTTCAGCACAGCTTTTCATCCTCAAATCGATGGTCAGTCAGAAAGGACCATTAAGACACTGAAAGATATGCTACAGATGTGTGTTATGGATTTTGGTGGCCAATGGGATATGCACTTGCCTTTGATAGAATTTGCTTATAACAACAGCTATCATACAAGTATTGGAATGGCTCCATATGAAGCACTATATGGTAGGAAGTGTAGATCTCCTTTGTGTTGGGAAGTTAGTGAGAGGCAAATAACAGGCCCAAAGTTAGTGCAAGTAACTTCAAAGAAGACTCCTATCATCCAACAGAGATTAAAGACAGCCTTTAGTCGGTAAAAGAGATATGCAGATCCCAAGGGTAAGGATGTATCATTCTCTATTAGAGATATGGTATTTTTGAAGGTGTCACCGATAAAAGGAGTAATAAGATTTAGTAAAAAGGGTAAGTTAGCTCAAAGATACATTGGACCCTTTGAAATTCATTCAAAGGTTGGTGATGTGGCTTATAGACTGGTGTTACCACTAGAATTATCTCAAATTCACCAAGTGTTTCATGTTTCCATGTTAAGAAAGTACATTTCTGATCCCTCTCACATTCTTCAACTGCAGATAGTAGAGCTTAGTGAGGATTTGTCATATGAAGAGTATCAAATAGTGATTATGGATCGAAAAGTTTGTCAGCTTTGTACAAAGGAGATTCCTAAGGTAAAGATGTTGTGGAGTAACTATACAGTAGAAGACTGTATATAGGAAACTGAAGCAAATATGCGAAGTCGATATCCTCACTTATTTTGAAGTTAATGTAAGATTTTAAAATTTTGAGGACGAATTTTCTTAAAGGAGGAAGAATGTAATAACCCATATTTATTTTAAATAAATAAATATATGTGGTTGTTGTTATCATGTTATTTTTAGGTTGATAAGTGGTTGTTGGGTCGTGGTATAGTTTTAACACAGATAACTGCTAGCAATTTTCTAGTATAAAAGCTATTAACTCAGTTAATTGCCAGTAATTATCTGGACATCCAAAGTGCAAGGACTAAATAAAAATTTTGCCAAAAATGCGGGGATCAAAGTGATAATTTTTCACTCTATCTTAGTATATGTCTGGCAGACGCAAAAAATGTCATTTAAGTCCCTGAACTCTCCAGTTGACAGTATAGCACTGTCATCTTCTTTCTCTCTGATCACCAGTCAAACGACCTCCGTTTGCCACAAAATTTGAACTATAAATACCTCTCAACCTCCTATTCATCCTAGTAAATTTTATTTTATGAAAATTGACCCAGATTTTATCAGTTAAAGCTTCAAAGTATTTCCCTAATCTTCCGGTGACGAAACCACCATTTCTAGCGACTTCCAGTGGTTGCAACCACCACCATTAGACTCATATCATTATCGGAAGTCCATAGAGACTGACCATGAATCCGGATGTGCCCGTTTGAATCTTTATCAGAGTTTGATTAGTAAGTTACTATTTTTAGCCTGATATATTAATTTGACTGTTTATCTAGGTGTTTGAGTGTGTTTTTAGTTTCTCCTTAGTGCTATGAACATTTAGATGTGTCTGTTTTGTGTAAAATGTGATTTTTCGGTGAGAAATCCGATGAGTTCCAACTAGATTCCGATGAGGAATAGTGATCAGCCAAGAAAATTATGATTTTATTTTTAATAAATAATATAAGTTATGAGAATTAATTTTCGTAACTGGAGCTATGTTTGATTCCTCATGGATTTTGAATTAAAAATCCTAGAAGCATTTCAATGGAAATGCCCAATTCCCATAATAACTTACTCGATTGAGCTTGTTCTCTCGAGACATTGGTAATGGATTAAGAGATTTGACTATGGTGGTAACTCGGTTGAGCAAGATCTCTTAGGACAGCAGTCATTTGGAATTAAGAGAGCCGAAAGGCTAGTAGAACTGAAGTTTACGGTTCTACCATGATTTCTACTAAAAACTTTATTTTATATGGTTTTCATTAGAGGAATTTGTATAAAGAGATTTATAGCTTTTGAGAAGACATTTTATAAAGAGAGTTTTTAATGAAATAAATGATTTTTAAATATCTAATTATTTAATGGATTTATTGGCTTTAAAATAAGTGTTTTAAAACAAACATGCATTTTATATTATTAATTCACTCAGTGAGGTCTAACTCCCCTCAATTATTTTTCAGGATCTTGAGAGTCTACTGTTAAATCTTCTCTACGCCGAGTTGTTGATGACCACAAGTGCACGGGTCAATAAGAAATAAAGTGATAAGTAGAGTATCATTTTCCATAATGATTGGGGACTAAACACCTATTAATCTCAATTATATATGTTTAGAGCTATCAATGGTGGGTTGCTTAAGATAAGTAAATACACAAATTAACAAATAAACTAAAGAATGTGAATGAGTCTTTTGCAAATCAAAATAATAAGGAAATAATCAATGGTAAAGGTATGTTGTTGGGGAATTTGTACACCACATTATCATTAAGCCAAATAACATATTAGTTTAAGTTTTATTGCACAAATCAAGCTTTCATAAACCGATTAGCAATCTCTCTTGAGTAATGCTAATCTCATAAACAAGCATTAATTAAATTTCACAATATGACTTAATTCTCATCATCATCATACAAAAAGATTAGATCTAACTTGTAAGGCATTTAGCAAACTTAAAGAGGATTAGATCTACGCAAGCTTTCTCAAGTTATTGATAAATCTAACAAGTATTTGTGGGTCTATTGAATCCACCATTTCTCAATGCATGGATTCAAACAATGGATGCATTTGGCCATAATACATTATACAACAAGCTCAATAAACACAATATGCAATTTATAAACAAGAACTAATATATTAAATGAACTTAAATCAAATGGGTTTCCAAAATCCCAACAACATAAAGAAACTTAGCCACACATGGCTATCAAATTCATCATTCAATATTCAGATTACACATAAGATATTAGAGAAAGAAAGACATAGAAAATTGTTATACAAAGAAGCTTTAATCTTTAAATGAGTCTTCTCTTCTCCAGCTTCTTTTTCTCCTCTGGCTTCTCTCTTATTTTCTTCTTTTCTTAGTGTATTATTTCTTGTGTGTCTCCTCTCTTTTTGGTGTGTAGAATGGAATGCTATTTATTCCCTAAGAAATTTGTTCCTTTTGTCCTTTTTAGCCCTTCTAGAACATGTCCTTTTATCTCCCTTGGATTTTCTCTCTAGAATACGTACACATTAGCATGTTCTTTGCTGGAAACGCACTACCCACTGTAAGCACCTAATTCCGGGATGATTTGAATGTGGATGCAATAAGGATCCAATGCTAAAAAATCGATTGAAATTAGTACTCGGATTTTGATTCTTGAATCTCAAGGATTTAACTGCTAAGTTTTTAAGGACTTAATTAAAAAATTCCTTTTTCATTTGTGGGTCAATTTTAAAATTTTAAAAAATTAAAAAAGGGGCCAAAGCATAAGAATCATGATTGGAATTGTGAAATTCCAATCGAATTGGAATTACACATTTTCAATCAGAAATATAGAATTCTGATCGAAATTCTATATTTCTTATTGGTAATGCACAATTTCGATCGGAATTACACACTTCCGACCGGTTTTGGATGTTGTTTTAAGCAGTTTTAATTTTCTAAAATTTATTTTTCTTGATTTTGATTGGTCCAGAAATGAAATTAGAGTTATGTAATGACTCTTATTAGTGATAATCATAGATTATTGATGTTTTGTTCAATTTAAAAAGGATTTTGTCTCCTGTGATTAATCACAGGAGGAGAATAACTCATGTAACCTAAAATTTCTAGGTTTAAGCCCTCTATTTAAGTGTGCTATTTTACACAGAAAAAGGAGGCTTTTTTTGGAGGTCTTTTAGAGAAGGAAAATCATATAAACAAAAAAATCAATTATTTTTTTTTTTGTTTTCATGCAACACTTGAGTAGGGAGATCAATTCAAGAACTTTATTTCAAGCAACCAAACAGTGAATAAACAAAACTCTGAGGAAAAATCAAACAGCATCACATTCATCTTCATCCCCTTGCTTTTTCTTTTGTTATTCTTATTCTATTTTTTATTATTTATTTCTTTTAATTTTATTTATTCCTTTTTATTTATTCTAATTCTTTTCTTTAATTTTTTCTTTTTTCTTATTTTATTCTTTGATTTTGCAAGAGATTCAAAACTATGGAGTAGTCATTGAGATCAAAATCAAGCAAACCTACAAAAATTCATGAAAAGACATGGATACAACCTAGTTTGTTTTCTTTTTTCATTGTCTTATTGTTTTATTTATGATTTGTTGATTTATTATTTGCTTTGTTTATAGTTTGTATTTTTTTATTATCGTTTGTTTTATTTATTAATTTTTATGATGTAGATTGTAATAACCCCATTACTGGGATCATAATAAAATCTTTAGTTTATTTATTGTTTTTTTTAAATTGATTAGTAATTAGATTTAATTTGGTAAAAACCCTAATTAAAATTAAACGGTGATTGTAGTAGATTTAGGTTGCATGAAATTTAATTAGGGTTAGATATCATTGAATGCATGTTCAATGTAGTTTTGTTTGTGTTTTATATTTATTTACATATTAGTTTATTATTTTCTTATTTTTACTTTATTTTGTGATTTATGTGTTTTAGTTAATTGTTTGTTTAATTATTTTTATGTTTAAATATTTAATTTGATTTGTTAATTTTTATGACTATTGTTATGTTTTGTTTAAGGTCATAATTTAGGGTTTTTTAGGTTTAATAACTAGATTCACCTTCTTAATTAAATATATTTTTTAGTTTAATTAGGTTTTAGGCTTGATAAATTAAATTGTATTTTTAGGTTCATAATTAATAAGATTTAGGTTAGAATGCATTTAGCTCACCTGGCTATTTAGACATAGGCCCATCTTAGATTTAATTTAATTAATTAGACTTAGCTCATTAAATTAAGCTTCTTCCATAATTTGTAGAATTAAGCTCATGTTAGATTAAAACATGTAGAACTAAGCCCATTAACTTAAGCCTTTCATAATTTGTAGATTTATGCCCATTTTTAGAATTAAAAATAAATAGACTTAGGCTCATTTAAATTAAAATTAAATAGAAGTTAGGACTTTAAGCTTTTAGGCTTGCTTTTAATTAAAATTTGTAGATTTATCTCACTTTAATTAAAATCAATGTAAATTAGATTAACTTAGGGATTATGAGCTTAAATGGATGCATCATTTATATACTTTTTCATGACTAGTTTGTCTTGGAGTTTATTGTTAAATAAGGGTTTATATGAAATTGCATGTACGATAGTAATTCATAAAGTAATTCTAAATGAACATGAGACTGAAAGAAGTTGGTATTCCATATCCAGAATTTCCTGGTTGTGGTGCTAACTTTCTTGTAGATAATCGATTTACCACCACTCATTAGTTGTCCCAATTATTACTATGGGTGGCAACTCCTCATCTCCACACTATGTCTTTGTCATATAGTAGTGTGTTCTCTAGAGCCTTGAACTCAAACAGTGTCGAGGTTGTAATAAACTTGGACATGCGCTAAACCCCAACGTCTACAGTGATGACTACACTAAGGATAAGAGATATTGATTCTACTTGTATTCTTTAGAATTATTTTATTCTTGCATTCATTTTTGCATGTCCCTAATAGTCGATGGCATTGGTTTATAGTCCCTTGATTCCACTAGCTTCCCAGGATTGTAAATTGGCCAACAATCACTCTTAGCCTTAACTCAGTTCACGAGAGATTACAGGGCTTATCTAACCAGAGTCTGTGATCCAAGTTTTAAAGGAGGGTAGTCTTCTCTCGAGTTTGCAAAGGATGCCAGGGCCCTCTTACCTTGGCCTATAACTCAAGTCTTAAAGGAAGGCATCTTGCTAAGGGAACATTATCCTTTTTACCAAACTCAGTTCATATAACGGCCTAGTAACCTCCCCTAGGATCTACCCAAATTGCTTGTGTATGTTTATATGAGGTATTTCTTTCTATAAAGGCCCAAGCCTAGACTTTGGAAGCCCATTTGGGCTAATAAAGATTGGACTTTACTTTTATACCTAGAAATGATGTTTCTATGTTTTACTGCTTTGAGAGATTTGGCATGCGCGTCAGTTCTTAATATCTATTGTTGGTATTAATTCCAAGACTAAAAATCCTATGACAAAAGACTCACCATTGAACTCGTGTGTGGGAGAAATAAGGTTGGAAGGTTGTATATTATATACTTGACCTTAATATTTGCTACTTATTGCATAGCACTTGCATCATGCATACATGCATCTCATGTAAATCATGCATCCTACTAACACCTTGTTTTGCAGCCATAATATATTCATCTGAGTCATCCTATATTTGGAAACGAAGAGGTGGCCGACTGAAGAGAACCACTTCAAGTCCGCAATCAATAGCCAAAGAGATCCTTAGTAGATTGAAGAAAAGCCCTATCAACCCACTCTACCTAGAAGCACCACCTACACCAACACCAACACCAACTAGGCAAATAGAAGAGATGGAATGACAAGGAGGAAACTGGACCTTATAAGACATTAAAGAAGTATTAATGGATGATATGAGAGCAATGATGCAAGATCAACTGAGACAAGCTTTGGTTGGATTGATGCCACCACCTGCACCTACTGCTACAGTACCACCTGCTGCTATTCCACCTATTGGGGAAAATCCACCTGCTAACAAAAATAATGATGGGGGCAAGCATTGAATGCTGCTAGAAATGTACCTGTTGTAGAAGATAATGAGAACTAAATGGTAGAAAAGGCCAAAAAAGAGTCACTTCAGCTGGTTTAAGACCTTAAGACCAAGCAAATACAAACACTGAATCCAAAGATGTCTAAAATGGAAGAGCTGATGAGAGGACAGGGCCTAGGTTACTCATTTGACTTTGATGACATATTGTGCATGGATGGGGACAAGTTGCTAGATAAGTTTAAAATGCCTCAACTAAAAAAGTTTAATGGTTCTAGAGATCCAAGAATTCACTTGAGTCAATATACAACAACTATGAGTACCACTAAACCTCTATTGGTTGTAGTAATAATGTCGTTTGTGTTGTCCTTGGAAGGTATTGCTATGAACTGGTATCACAGGCTAGAAAAGTCTATTAGGGCTGATTGGCGAGAATTATATATTATTTTCTTAAAGCAATATGATCATCACACTAAGTTGAAAGTATTAATCAGAGATTTGGAACTGACCAAACAAAAGCCAAACGAATCATTTTCTGATTTTCTCACTAGGTTCATGAATAAGGCAGGATTTATGAAAAATAAGTTGGCTGAGAAAGATCAAGTTAGGATGATTATTCGTAATGTGTCTCCTAATTTGGTTAAAAGGTTACAAATGATGAATCCTAAGTCATTTGTAGACCTATATGATGATGGGTTGCAAGTTGAGGAGATTGAGAATGAAAAGAAGAAGGCAACTAGAAGTACTGGGATGAGAAATTATCAAACTGGGGGCACACAACAACGAAACACTAGCCAAGTTTTGGAAGTACACGTTGTCCAATAACCAAGAAGGTTCTCAAACTTCAACCAACCCCTCTCAAAAGTCCTAGAGCACCTAGTTCAAAAGGGCCTACTCAGACCTCTCACCTTTTCTAAACCACCAAACCCAAATGTCCCTGGCTATGACCCAAACAGTTATTGTAAATTTCATCAAGTCAATGGCCATACAACAAACACTTGCATTCACTTAAAACATGAAATCTAGAATCTCATAGATACTGGAAAAATCACCGACCCTGAAAAATCCAACCAAAACCCTAGCACCAAAAATAATCCTTTCCTAAACCACTAAAATATATAACCCCCATCAACCATGACAATCAATTCAGGAGTTAGTGAGAAAGAAGTGTTGAACTCCTTTGAGGTCCTTGATCTCCCGAGTGCCCCTAGAGGAGTAGAAGATTTGTTGGGATAGCCCTCATGCAAATTTGACTATAAGGAGTTTTATTCCAAACCACCTTCTAATGACATTCCTATTAAGTCAATTATGCCTAGAGGATAGGGTGATGAATTTGAGAATGATAAGCCAACAAGTGAGAAGTTTTCACTCAAGAAAGCAACATGCATGGTGGAGATATGGAAAGATGGAAAGAAGGACCAAACTGTTGAAACCATTGACATTTGGTACAACTCTGATGAAGATAATGAAGGTAACAATGTGTGGATAGATACTACTGAAGTGAATCATGTCACTAGAAGTGTAAAAGGATATAAGCCAACCTAGAAGAGAACAAATAAGACAATAGAGAGGGACGAAATGGATAAAGAAGAAACCACAGAAGGGCAAGAAGAGGATTTGATCCTCAAACAACTTAAAAGGGCCAAAGCAAATGTAAGAAGTTGGGAGTTTTTGATACATTCTAGCAGTCATAGAAAGGCTCTTGTTAAGGCCTTATCTAAGATAAGCATTGAAACAGCTGCTACCCCAAAAGCTATGCTAGCAAAAGTTACTGAGAAGAAGCATGAAGTGGTGACATTCTCATATGAAGACTTACGTTTGAAAGGACGAGATCATAATAAAGCTCTTTTTATCCCAACTGAAGTTAGAGGCAAGAAAACCAATTATATGATGGTGGATGATGGTTTTACGATTAATGTATGCCAGTTGAAAATCCTGCCTAATTTAGGTCTGAAAGTTGATGAATTGACAAATTCATACTTAATAATTAGAGCTTATTATGATAGCACAAGAAGTGTAGAAGGTAAATTCCAAACCCTAATGAAAACTTGTCTTATTGAGTCAATGGTGGAATCTACTATCCTAGACATTCCAGTTACTTATGCCCTATTATTGGGGAGGCCTTGGTTTCATGTTCTTGGAGGAGTGCCCTCAACTGTGCATCAAAAGATAAAGTTCCCTTATGAAGGAGAAGTGGTGACTATAAATGCAAGAATGACCAAAACTGTAATAACTATTCCAAACCGTCAGAAGCAAGTGATCGCACCTCCAAGTTTTCAAGTGGCTGGAATCTTTGATGGAACAAAAATGGGCCCAAGAGTTGCAAAGATGATGGAAAAGATGCAATATCAACCCGGACTAGGATTAAGGAAGAACCAGTAAAGAATTCCAAAGCTGCCAAATGTTAAAACTCAGAAAGATACTAAAGGATTAAGATATACAGGGATGGGATCGAATAGCAAGAATACGAAGAAGGGATCAAAGAACAAAGGGAAAGCTCCACAAAAAGTGCAACCTCTTGAAGAAAGCTTTATCAAATAGGGAAAATGCAAATTCTACTTGGGTAAAGTAGAACCTATCAATGTAGCTAGAGTGAATGTTTCAAGATTTGAGATTTCCAAAAAATAAATCATTGAGAGTCTTGTTCGAGATAACCAAGAGGATATGATGAAGAAAGTTGCTGAGAAGATGGGAACTATGGCTATCAAGGAGCTAATGTGTCTGCCACCTAACAAAGAGCCACCATAGGATTTAGCTACTATCATTAGCAATAGTATTAGGCAATAGTTTTAGTGATGTTTTCTATGAAGAAACTGATGTAATAACGTCTGATCTTTATGAGGATGAAAACTCTGTTTTTTTTATGGTCAATGATATAAATTCTAGTTTGGCTTACTTATGTGATGTTTATCCTGATGGTTTTGTACATTTTAATACTTATCATATATGCATGTTAGACATTAATTCTATTCAATTGAATTCATTTAACATGGGCATAAATGATAATCTAAAGAACATTTCTATATGGCATAATGTAACTCTTGAAGAGAAGGAAAATTTTGAGAGAATATTGACAAAAAGAAAGGAAGTATTTGCTTGGTCCCATAAAGATATGCGAGGTTTAGACTGGGAAATTGCAGAACATTTATAGGTGGCAAGGTTTAGCGCGCATCCAAGTTTATTGCAACTGCGACACTGTTTGAGCTCAAGGCTCTTGTAGACGGCGGGGTTTAGCGCACACCCAAGTTTATTGCAACCGCGACACTGTTTGAGCTCAGGGCTCTAGGGAACACACTAACCACTGTCACAAAGACATGGCATGGAGATGTGGAGTCGCCGCCCAGGATAATAACTGGGACAAATCGAAAGTGGTGGTAACTTGATTCTCTAATACAAGCTAGCACCACAACCAGGAGTTTTGGATACGGAATACCAACTTCTTTTAGTCTTGTGTTCATTTAGATTTATTTTATTAATTACTATCTTATTCCCTAATTACATGCAATTTAATTAAACCCTAATTCGAACATCCATCTAACCCTAAGACAACCAATCAATGAAAAAGTACATAAAAAATGCATTCAAAGTATAATATCCCTAAATCTAAACTATATTTAATTTTAAGTTAACTAAATCTACATATTTTAATTACAAATGAAAATAAAACTAAAAATGGGCTTACATTTTGATTAATTAGTGAGCCTAAATCTATTTATTTTAATTTAAAAGAAAGTGGGCCTAAGTCTATTAAATTTTAAAAGAAAAAGAAATTAATTAGTGGGCTTAATTCTAACTATTTTTATTCAAAAGAAAGTGGGTCTAAGTCTATTAAATTTTAAAAGAAAAAAGAAATTAATTAGTGGGCTTAATTCTAATTATTTTAATTCTAAAGAAAGTGGACCTAAGTCTATTAAATTATGAAAGAGGCTTTATTAATGGGCTAGGTCTAAGTTAATTTTATTTAACTAAAAATGGGCCTAAAATCTAAATTATCCTAATGGGCCCAAATTAATTAATTAAACCTAAATTTAATTTTAAAGGGGTTAGATCCACATGTGGGCCTAGAGCCCAAAGCAAATAAAATTAAAAACAAACCCAAAACAAATAAAAAAATAATAGAAAAAGAAACAAACATTACATGATTTTTCTCTAACCTTAATTTCAATTACATGCAACCTAAAATTAATCTAAAGCCAACATTAATTTTAATTGAATTACCAAGTGAAATCCTAATTTACTAACCAATTCAGAAACACATACACGTATAATTCCACTATTCCCACTATTGGGGCTATTACAATAATCTACTCAGAAAAATAAAATTAACTACAACCCAAAAAAATACAAAATAAAATTACAAAATAAATGAATAAAAAATCATAAAACTACGTTCAAACACAAAATTTAATCCATGGCATTCCATGGATCTTGTTCACCACCAAGGATTCAAATCATCCCATCCAAAATTATAAACACAAAAAATAAATAAAGATTAGTAAATAAAAAAATAAAAAAAATCAAAATTAAATAGAATAAAATAATCAAATAAATAACAAAGAAAGGAGTAGAAAGAACTAATTTGATGGATGCAGTATTGATTCCCCTCAGAAGGTGATCACCATTAATGAAAGCCTGTGGCTTTTGTTGTGTTTGTCTATGATTTTGATTTATTTGGATCTGATTTACGGCTAAAACTTGAAAAAAAGTACGTAAAAAAATAAAAAAAGTGGGTGTCTTTTGGTTGACGGCTAAGAATCAGAAAGAGGTGGGGAGAAAAGAAAAGAAAAAAAACCTCTTCTCTTTCCTACGTGAAAAGAAAATCACGTATTTATAAAAACACCATCATGTAACCCTAATCTGATTACATGATAAAAATCAAATAAAATAAATTATTTTTATTATTTATCTAAAAATAAAT
>CATIWM010448956.1:0-15298 GCA_949671775.1 Mallotus repandus
AGAAAACTCAAAATGCACATGTAATTGATAACAATATCTCATCAAACAACAAAAATTCGGCAAAAATCTCTAAAACCCACTTCAAAATATTCATAAAAACTACGTAATTCAACAATCAATTGATGCATGAAATGTAAAAAAAAACTGTCATCATTTATAAGTTCATTCGTGCCTTATCTCGGCTATTGAAAAGAATACCTTTGATTCTCAAGACCTCATCATTTATAAGAAAATGTTTCAAAACTTTTCATTTTCCGCAACTTTTCACTTTTGTAACCGAAACAATATCCACAGTTAATTTAAACCACCAAAAAGCAAAATGGAAGCAACCATGAACACAACACTTGAAGCATATACAAAGTGCCACATGCCACTAATAGCATGAGGTGACAAAATTCATGCACTTGATTATTATATATTTTATATAGATAGATAAACTTAAAGTGGATAAGTAATGAACCTTCAACATTTAACAACTAAACTTATAGTATTTGACTGATAAACCTATAGATGCACATTTTTATGGATTATAGTTTATATTACAATATGTATAGAGGTCCATCGTATAAAAATCCATTTTCTTTTAAACACTAAAATAAGGTGAAATTGGACTCGTATTTGTATTTATTTAGGAAAAAAAATTCTCTAATTATTGTTTTCTTGGAGGCTACTTTAATTTTATAAAATAAAATATACTTTGATAATAACAAGTAACAAAGTAAACATATAAAGCTACATATTAAAAGCTATATCTATATATAAATATAGCTACAGTATTTTTGGGTCCTTGTACAGTAATAAAACCCGTTAAAGTGCCGCCGGTTCAGCTCGTCTCTTCTTATTTCGCCGGAACAACCGAATCTGCCACCGTACCACAAAATCTACGCCCTTACTCTGCGATTATTGTGCACAAGATTCTCACTGGTCTCTACGGTTGGCTAAAAGCAGAGTGAAGAGCGGAGATCTTGAACTCTTAAGAAATGGAAACTCCGACATCGTCTTCTTCAGCAACGTTATTGCCAAAACGGAAGGAAGGATTGGGATGGATAGAATGGCTAAGAGGATGGATGTACGTAGTACATGAGATGCTGTTCCAGAGAATAATGGCAAGTCACTTGCAAAACCCTCTGCCGTTGCCTCCTGCCAATGACCTCACTTGCATTGTCACTGGATCTACTAGTGGTATTGGCAGTGAAATTGCCAGGTGCTTATTTGATCTTTCTACAACTTCTATTTAATTTGCTTGGATTTTTATTTGATCCTTCTGCTGAAATAATCTGCCTGCCTATATTTCCATTTGAACATGATGCATTTCATCATAAATTTAAATGGGATCACAAATAATTTTGTTTTCTACTATCGATTAGGCAATTAGCAGAGGCAGGTGCCCATGTTATTATGGCAGTTAGGAATACTAAGGGTGCCCATGAGTTGATTCGGAAGTGGCAAAATGAACAGACTGTAGTGGGTCTCCCGCTAAATATAGAGGTATCTGATAATTTCAACAGTTGATACTCTTTTGGAATTTGTTTTTCTATATTGTAGTTTTTGAATGGTTTCTTAGATTATTTTCAAAGTATAATTTGTTTATATAACAATAAAAAAAATATGTTTCTCGGACTCTGAGCGTTGCAATTGAACGTTTGGAGTTTATTTTTGGTTTTCAAGGTGATGGAACTTGATCTTCTGTCGCTGGAGTCGGTTGTGAGGTTTGCTGAAGAATGGAATGCTCGTTCAGGACCTTTGCATGTTCTTATTAATAATGCTGGGATATTTTCCATAGGAGGTCTTATTCAAACCATTCAACTGAATATTACTTGTTCAAATTCTTTCCCATTATTGTGCTTTATTCTAGTTGTGGCTTCATATTTTTTTTTGTTATGTTCCTTTATTGTTATGGTATGTTTATAATCTTCAGGCTTGTGTTTAGTGTGACCACCTGTTTTTCTTCAATTAAAAATTGTTGCTTTAGTTAATGTGTGTATGTCGACTGTGGAATTTGTTCCATACAAGCTTCTTAAAAATTTGGGACAGTCAAAGAGGCAAGTCGAAAGAATCCTGTACAGAGATGAATAGGAAGGCAATGGAATCCTTTTAAATGTAATTTCATGGATGATTAACATATAAGGTAGTTAACCAACCAATGGTGTGCAGTGTATTCTCAAGTCTACTGTGTACTTTAACTTGGTAATTATTTTAGTTTGGAAAATTTGGGCCTTTCATAAAGGCATATGGGAAGATTATCCAATGCAGGAGATGAAAATAGAGAGGTTGGAAGCTTTCAAATGCATGAATATAGAGAGTTGGTGCACGCTTATAGTAGATAAGGGCATATGCCAACCAATGGTATGATTTCTATTGTGTGTCAGTGATAGGTGCCAATAAAAAACTTGAGGATAGCTTTACAAAAGTTGTTTTTGAAATTAAAAAATTTTCTATTCGGTTTGCAACTTTGCGGAAGAAAAAAAGAGAGGCTTGTGTTACTCACCTATATGAAAAGTATGTTTACACTTTGGGGAGTGTGTAAGGACTACCTCCATGGTAGTGACTTCTTTTTAAGACAACCAATTTTTACATTTATCTTACATTTTCTCTTCAGTCTTTCCTTTCTCAGAGTGCATAATAATTAAATAAAAGAGAAGAAGGACAAAAAAAGAAAAGTATCCCTTGTTTGAGTTGCCCAGTCAAAACTTCTAAAATGCTTCCCTTATTGGATAATCCTATCAAGTTATTAAGTACATGGATAATTTCTATCCCTATTGTTTCTTACTACCACAAAACACCTTTGGTAGATGTCATAAGTCTTTTCTTTTCATAGTGTTGCTCTGCTCTATCAACTCAATTTTCATGTAAATATTGTTTTGTGAATTTGTTTATGTTCTATTGCCATGACACATAGAGTAAGCTTCTTCATGTTTGGCGTGGTGGACTTAGCGAAGAGGCATTCCATTTGGGGCAATGGAATGGAAAATGAGTGCTAGGATCTTCTAGAATTAGGTTTTGCTTTCCTATTTTACTTGTGGAATCTGTTCAGCTCTTTTTGCTGGGTCCTTGGACTGCCTTGTGTTTCTTTTTATAGGGTTTTCAAAGGAGCGCATATTAACATTTGATGTGATTGAAGAGTTTCATTTATTCTTTACCTTTTGTTTTACTAACAGATGTTTATTTTTCTCTTTGTTTCACTTGATAGTTACTTTATTATTATTTTTTTAAATCCAACTTGGAAATTGTAAAAAAAAAAAAAGAAGAAATTTTATATTTCTATTTCCAGTTTCCTGCTTTAGGAATATTATATGTGTCGATAAAAGTCGGTTATTTCTTGATTGAACAGCTCTTATTGATGGAACAGCCAATAATTTTTCTCCTGAAATATCTATAAGTTTCATATTGACCCCTTTTTGTGTACTTGTGTGTTATTGAATTATTCGACTTTTGAGTAACTTCAATTGAGTGCAATTTTGCTGTCACAAAAAGAAAATGGTCAAATTGACAAAATATAGCTATGACATCATCAAGCATGTCAATTAAATTGCTGAAATTGCTGATGACTTTTTTTACCCAATTTGCTTCATGGATTTCTCATTACACTCCCAGACATTCTCAATTTTCATGGCTCTTGGCGGTTCTCTTTTCTAACTATGGTAATGAACTTATTAGCTACAAGCGTACCTTAATTTCCCCTATAGAATCATGGATTTCCACCAATCCAGCTTCGATTTCAAACTTCTCCATTTGTTCCTTAATTAATTTCACCTTTATAAATTCTCAAATCTCACTAGCCACATCTTCTATGTTGGACCTTGCGTTTGTAATGGTTCTGGAAAATTTCCTTGGTATCCATTTTGCCAAATTAGTAAAAATTGACTCTTTTGATTGAACCAAAATGTTCATGGTCTCAATCAATCATATTTTGCATATACGGTTAAATAGAAAAAATACAAAAAATTTAGGAGCTATGATATGGGTTATTCCTTTAGTCATTTTGTGTTGACTTCATATTCGTTGTTATTAACAACTTAATTGTACACGAAGTCTTATTTTCCACTAGATATGTTTTTCATTCCATTATCAGTGTCAAAAACTGATGCATGGTTTTTGTTTTGTTCAGAACCACAAAAATTTTCAATAGATGGGTATGAACAGCACATGCAAGTGAATCATCTAGCTCCAGCATTGCTTTCAATATTGCTTTTGCCATCGCTAATTAAAGGCTCTCCTAGCCGAATTATCAATGTGAATTCAGTTGTAAGTAGTGCATTCTACGGAAATATGTTACACTTGCTTTTTGCTTTCTTTTCATCTTACTTCATCTATGGGAATTCATTCACTGTAAGCTACTCACCGTCAGCTGCTTGATTTTAGAGATCTGTCTTTAACCATTTGCCATTCTAGTTAACAGTTGATATTGTTAAGTGATAGACAACTGATAGAGGGAGGAATTCATTCATTATATGGGAAGCCTTTTGCTCTTAAGTGCTAGAAAGTTGATCAAAAAAATAATTCATCCACTAAATTGGGACCTTGTTGAATCTTCCTGTGCATGTATAGACGCATATTTTTGAAAAGTAATAATTTTTCGTCTCTTTCATACAAATGAACAAATGGTACTAGGGGTTTATACCTTGTGTATATGCAAAGCAGTTTAGTAGATGAGG
The DNA here is from genome assembly GCA_949671775.1 of Mallotus repandus. Classification (NCBI taxonomy): domain Eukaryota; kingdom Viridiplantae; phylum Streptophyta; class Magnoliopsida; order Malpighiales; family Euphorbiaceae; genus Mallotus; species Mallotus repandus. The sequence goes on from CATIWM010448956.1 coordinate 4,656, forward strand.
CAAAAAAAAGGCAAAGCTACCAAATAGTAAAAACCAATCTTAGTAAATAACCAGTGGGAAGACAAAAGTACACTCCTTGTTTATCACTAATCTTACCACGTCTTAGATAGATGTTCAATATCTTTCTGATGACAAGCAGCAGAAGGCCCATAAAGCACTGATAGTCATGCCATCCTTGACCTTCTCATTCCACTTCAAATTTAATCTTCAACCAATTGCATTAAAGAGCATCTACCCCAGTTAAGGAGGATAGGATGTAACTTTATAACTTAACTAGATACCTTTATAATCTCCTTCCACAGATGATACCAATTAGCCAACATATATCCCTCATAAACTTATACATTTAGGTAAGTTTTACATCTGCTGCATTTTGTCCAAAGAAAACCAATTTCCAATATTGTTATTTTGCAAGCATTACTTCTCCCTTCAATTACTATAACTAGTTCAGTAACAGGTCTTATCATAATACAATATCTTAAATTTCATGTCTACGTTTTTCTCTATCACTCTTGCACTTGCATATATGGAACTGGTTTTAACATTTTTCTCATGTGTAGATGCATTACGTTGGCTTTGTTGACACAGAAGACATGAACGTTGTTTCTGGGAAGCGAAAATATACAAGCTTACTGGGGTACACTAGCAGCAAGTTGGCACAGGTGCACTTAACAGTTGATATTTTATTCCCTTGATAGTGTGGTATACGAAGAGTCCGTATTATTTTTTGTTACATGGGGACTGCTTACTATATTTAACTATCCTCCCCATCTACTCACCTCAACCATTCATCCCAACCAGAAAAAGAAATAAGCTATCTGAGGCTGTTCTTCTAGTTTTCTTTTTTTCAAGTTCAGAATAGAATAAAAAGATTTATGCTTTAGCAGGTTTATTAGTGCTTGTGCATAGACAAAACAAAGAAGCATTTTGGTAGCTGTACTGTTTTCTGTTTTGTCATCCCTTGGCACAAGGTTGGTTTGGTTTTTAATCTTGCTTTGATTTGGTCATCAATTTAGTTTTGTGGTGTTCTTATGTCTGTAATCCTTCATCATTTGTCATATGCATCGGTTGGCTATTGATTTCATGCTCATGTTAGTGGATCAGAGTATTGCTTTGGGAAGACTTTTTCTTGTTTTTGTTCCTTTACTGGTTCTTAAGGTTGTTTAATATGGTCTATTTATTTCCATTTCTAGTAAAATGACTTTTTATATAAATGCATTTACTCCAGTAATCTGGTTGGCTTAGATTAGGGATCATCAACTGATATTATTTGTATAGGTTGTTTTTGCCTTCAAATTTAATAAAATCATGGGCTATAAAAAAGGTCTTAATTTCTTAAATGCTTATTAATTTAAATAGGATCAAGTACATATGCATTCATATGTGAGGGAACGGGCGCCTGTAATGCAATTAAAGTTAATTTCTTAAATGCTTATTAATTTAAATAGGGACAAGTGCATATGCATTCATATGTGAGGGAAGGGCGCCTGTAATGGAATTAAGTGACAATTACATTAAGTATTTGTAGTATTGTGTGCTGAATTTTAAGCATGTAGCCTTTGAATTGCAGGTCATGTTTAGTAGTGTTCTTCACAGACGCCTTCCTGCTGAATCTGGCATTAGTGTAGTATGTGTCTCGCCTGGTGTTGTTCAGACCAATGTTGTAAGTCTTTTGAAGCTCTTCAATTTCTATTTTAATCTATCCATATAAATGTATGTGATGTTTTTGTGTGTGTGTGTTTTTGCTTCTTTTTTGAACAATAAAAGAATGTGTGTAGGATCATATGAACTGACAAGGTTTCAAAGGAATATGATGATTGAATATTTTGCTCTAAAAAATTAGCAACATTTGTTTACCTGCAAAACAGGGATTAGTGATGTTTCTCTTTGAAAGACCTGCTTTGCTGCAACTTTTATTTTATTATGCTTACTGTTACGATATACAATAGCTTATACAGGTATACATTTTTGGCTCTTATTCCTAAAGTATTGGCCTGCTATCCAAGTAGATATTACTCTCTATAATTGCAGTATATATTAATCCTAAGGAAATTCCTAGAGATTTATGTATCAATTGTTCTGAAAACATTTTTGGACCATCTAGTCTATTCATCAGTTCTTTGCACGCTTATATCTTTTGCCTTTTCCTGTAATGGATGTGGTTTTGTTGGAAATCCATCATCCTGATGTGCTTGGAGTATTGGGCCATCATCATCCACCATCAAACTTGCGAAGCTTTTAACCTAAGCTTGGTCATCACCAGAATATCTAAGCTAGGGAAGTTTTAAGTTTATAAATTCTTTTTTTTCGTTTCTCGTCTTCTAGTGCTCGCTCTCAAATGTAACTGAGTTGGCTCACTCTTAGAGAGTAGTTATCATTTGCACCACATATTTATCTTGGGTCTGGCCCTCTTTGTTCAAACTTAGCCTTCACCCATCTTGTGTGGTCTAGCGGCCATGTCCAACTTGGACCTTTAATGTCCAGCATTTCTCCATCTTCAAACTATTCAATTTCATCATTTCAAACTCTTCTAATTCCATCAGCCTAGGATCTTTTTCAGCCTGTTAGGGTACCACTGTTAGACATCCATCATTTTTCTGGGCTTGGAGTGTTGGGCCATCATTATCAACCGTCAAACTTGCAAAATAAGGCTTTTATCTTGCACTTGTACATCTTCAAAATAGCTTAAGCTACTTGGTTTGGAGGCCTTAATATTATAGCCTTTTACCTCTCTCTTCTTTCAAATGTGGGCTTCTACACACCTGCAAATTCTTCTTTCTTATTTCTCATCTTCAAACAGCTTTTTGTATATCTGGTACCATTTTTACCTAAAAGTCTTCTTCATTACTGTGAAGATGATGTATTACAAGAAATGAAATTAGCTAAATTACATCATTTTGTGGAGTTAATCAGGTTAATTTAAACTTTGCCATTTGTTCATCACTAGGCTTTACTTCTGATTATCATGCTTGATAGATACCTGGTGAATCTTTATCATGGGCATGTAGGTATTAAATTAAATGTTATATGTTGATTTGAGTGGTTCCATTTGGAGGTTGGATTTGGGTTATTGAACTCAGATGATGTTATTTTTATACTCTGTATTTCAACTTTATTTGCATGCAGGCAAGGGATCTTCCTAGAATTGTGCAAGCAGCTTATCATTTGATACCATATTTTATCTTTAGTGCACAAGAGGGTGAGTTTCCTAAATGCTTCTACATTGTTTCTTATCAGTTACATAGCACAGTAATGACACATTTTGTCATGCTATTATCAAATCTTAATGAGACAGTCTTTAATTTTCTGCCTTGCCAGCTAGTTCAATTGGAGTTGTGCTCTAATTTGACGGTCATGAATCCATTTTTGTGTGTATTACGTTTTGTTATCTTTCTTTTTCGATCTTGTCAACATCTGTGAGCTTCATCATGAAAATAGCAGATGTAAACACTAGGGTTGCATTCCACTTCATAGGATTAACCCAGTCTGTGATTGCATCTTCATGTGAGTTGGATACATGTCAGAGAACCCTACAATTGAAACCAGTAATTTTCAAAATTAGCTGCCTTTGGATTAACTTTCCTATGTTTTACAAATTAAGCTTGTGGAGGTGAGGCCCTTTAGTCAGTTTGAATTTTTTCTCAACCTCATTTGATATAGTTAAGCTGAATTAGTTTGATGTTTCTCCAGTACCATGTCATTGATGTGTGCATGAGGATCTAAAATTTTCGGTGGGCAAGAAGGGGATGATGATCTTAGTGATATTACATCAATTTGTTTAAATATTAGCGGGTGACGGGTGTAAGTAATGGCATAACTGGCAAACATTTTCTTTCTGAAAAAACTGACCTGTAACATATAAGAAATGATGAGGAAAGCCCATTTCCACCTAATCATCTATAAAAACTTATAACATTTTTGGAGGAGCATCCCAGGCATACAACTATAAGTCTCTGCTTCAGCCGACTCTTTAACAATTAGAAACTTCCTTATTTTCCCCCGAGCTTTTCTTTGCAGTCTATTTGGAATAGTTGCGCCAATTCTTTATATATTCTAAAATCAATTTGTAGTTCCATATTTTTCTGTTTGGAAGGAAATGGAATGCTAATTTCAATTCTATGAATTTGAATACAACCAAATTTGAATCTGAAATTTCCAAATGAATTCCACAAATCTAAGACAAGTGGATTTTTTTTTAATATTGAAATGGCCCTCTTCATCTTCGTGTCTTTTGTTTATTTCTCCACATAATCTCCTGCCTGCATATGCTCTCCTCTCCATTACACCCTCCCATTTCTTTTTTTCTTTTATAAGTTCTTCCTCTTTCTTCATTGTCTTTCTTGTATCTCTATCTTCTGTATTTGCTCTCTTTTCAAGTTGTAGATTATACTCAGAGATAAGGTAAAAAAAAAAAAAAACAAAAAAATTAACAAGCAGCCGGTAGTTAGAGTTCTTTGAGTCAGAACATAAGACTAATTTTTTTGAGAAAGCAAGCATATGCCAATACAATAACAAAGAGACCTGGAAACCATTTTTTGTGTGTGTGTGTGTATTTCTTAATCCAAGAACATTCAATTTTGTAGACAGGTTTAAAAAGAAGACCTAATTGAGCCAAGTGAAATATAGGGGCTTTTTTTTTTTTTTTTTTTTTTTAGAAAAGATGAAGGCCCTTTGCAAGTCAACATTCATTTGTATTGAGTTTTTTTTTTTTTCAATTTGATTTTTTTCTTTTCTTTTTCAATTTGATTTCTTGATTGTTAACTGACATGCTTGTTGGATACTGAAACAAATTCTATTTAGATGAACTAATATACTTCTGCATGCAAAACACTTCCATTCAACTAAAATCTCTAGTGACTAGGATTATTTTCATTATTCTTTTTATGGTCATTTCTCTCTTGGTTATTTTTTTGTTCTTAGAAATTTTCAGTTTTTTAAAGTTTAAATTTTAGAACTTGGCTCTCTTTCTTTATTATTTTTTGTGTTTTTTTCCTTAAATCTATATTTGTATAGCTTCTTTTTTATTAAGTTCTAAGAAATACTTTGCTTCATTAATATTTGACATGATGCATTAAATTCATAACACATTCAAAGTAATCGAAAGGGACTTATGTGGTTGACAAGACAAGTTTGAGTTGTGACATAATTTTTTCGTAGTTTCGAACATAGTAAAAGACTTTGTATTATTCCATTTGAAAACAAGTTGACTCTATAAAAGAATCAGAATTTAGTAAGATTCGTGCAAGAATCAGATAGGAATCAGTAAAATTGAGTAAACTGGTCAATTACAGCGATTCAAATATCAACAGCTTCATTAAAAAAGAAGAAGAAATTAATGGTTAAATGATGAAATTATTAAATAGCCCACTAAAAAAGGAACAAACAAAGAGAACAACATTTTGTTATCAAACAAAAAAGAGAACAACTTTCATATTATATAGAAGAGGAAGAAAATATGAAGAAAAGAAAAATAGAAGAATAGTCGATAAAGAAAGCTTTTACTATGATACACATGTGTATTTATATAAATGGAATAAAAATCATTGGATTAATTCCTGTTTAATTATAACCATTGATTGATTATTATGCATCTATACTTGTAATATATTACCAATCACTATAATTAACAATGATTAATCTAACGGTTTTAATTTCACTTGCATATATACATGTGTATTGAATACATAGTATGGAAATGGAAATATTGATATGGGAAAACGTGAAAATTGGATATGGTGAAACAACATTTTTTAGAAATATTGTAAACGGAAATGTAGGCATATAAATATTAAAAATATAAGGGTATATAAATAAATATTTAAAAATATAGAATTCTTTTTCAATTCATATGTTTTTTTTTTTGTTTATGAAAAAACTAAAGAAGGTTATTGGAAATGCATTTCTGAGTTAAAAATGTGTTTCCTATTTTTTAAATTTGCGGAAATGGCTGCAAAACATTTTCGAGGAGTTTTTTAAAGTTTCTAATATGGAAACGTTTTCGAAATGTGGAAACTTCTACTAGTTGAAGTTTCTGTGCATCATAGGTATTGAAGGACTCATAAAAAATCCTGTTTGATTTTCATCTATTATAGTATTTTCATCTAAGTGAAATACTATTTCCCCCTAAGTTTTTTTTAATTACCATTTCACCCATGCTGTTGTAGTGTTGTGGAGGCACTAACACTTTTCGTATGCTAAAAAAAAAAAGATTTTTTTTGCCATTAGTTATGACAAAATGACAAACTTGTCCTCAAGAGACTTTAAATTCTTCTTTTATACCAAGGCTATAATATCTTATCACAATAAAAAAAAAATGTAAAAGGAAAATCATAATTTTTACATCAATGCTAAAAATCCAATAGACAAACATGTTGAATATAGTCTTAAGAATCTAAAATTCAATTGAGACCATGAACTTTGCACACTTTATATTTTCAAATCACAAGAAATTTTTAATTTTAAAAAAATTTCAAAGACTATCACAAAAGTTTTTAAAAAATTGTTCTTTGATATATAGCAGATGGTGTTGAACCAAGGAAAATGTTTTCTTTGAGATTTTAAAGCAAACTATCCATTTTCAAAAAGGAAATGCAGAAGATGATATTGATGCATGGATCATAAAATTGGAAAGAAGCCGGAGAAATATTAATGAAGGCTGAAAAGGATGATAATGGACCACAATCACTTTTCACTTTTTGTTAGGTTTTTATATTGGCATGAAATGGATTTTGTTACAGTTTTTTGCCCTTGTATTATAGAAGGGAGAAGGTTATAATCAATAAACTTATAATCAATTCACCCAAGTATTTATTACTAAAAAAAATTATATTTACAATAATACTTTTTCATATGCTGGCATTGCTGTATTATTTTTATTTTTATTTTTCAAAAAAAGCATTGTTATATTATAGAAAAAAGATACCCTAGCAGTAAAAAAATAAACTAGCATTTTTTGAGTTGGAATTTTTTAATTTGAGGATTATAGAATTAAAACACTTTAAAAACATCTTTTAAATTTTGAGGTAGTGCATTTGTTTTCCGTTTAGTCCACATAATCAAAATATAAATTAAATTAACAAATATTTGATGGAAATATATTTTTTAGATAGATATACATTATTTTCTATTGATGTTGCAAATGTGAAATGATTCAATTCGATATCAAATTCTAGATTCACAATGTAGGATTTTGATTTGCAATTCAAATCTCGAGGTCATAACTATGTGGGTGATAATGCTTCCTATTCTTAGAGAAGTAATCAAAGATATAATGTAGGCCTAAATTATTTAGACAAAACCAGTCAATTGAAACATTGGATTTTCTGTCCATAGGCCTAGTACATTTTTGGTTCCTCAATTAGTTTTATGTTTTGTTTCCAGGGTTTTTGTTTTAGCACCAAGATTTGTCCTAAGAGAATCTTAAAGGACAAACTCTCCTATGAAAACTCAGCATGGAAAATATGACCCATGATAGTTTCTCAGCTATGATGAGTCTTTAGCGTGTGTATTAAGAGGAACAAGTAAACTGTGTTTTAGAATGATCATTACAGCAATCTACTTTCAGATTTTTAAGTGGGAGCTTTGAAGAGAAAAATGAGAATCTCGATCTGACCGTTTTTGGCTTGGTGCTAATTCAGGTTCAAGAAGTGCTCTTTTCTCAGCTACTGATCCTCAGGTCCCAGAATATTGTGAAATGTTAAAAGCAGATGACTGGCCTGTTTGTGCATTCATCTCTCAAGATTGTCGACCAACAAATCCTTCCGAAGAAGCACACAGTATTGAGACTTCTTATAAACTGTGGGAGAAGACATTGGAGATGATTGGCCTTCCTTCAGACGCTGTGGAAAGACTAATAGAAGGAGAAGAAATTATGTGCCGCTTTGGGAGCCATCAGAAGTAATACTTTGATGTGGAAAGGTCGTGATGGAACACAGGAAAACACTTTGTGGAAAGGTCATGATGTCTCTCGAGCACTTGTTAACTTTAATTACAAGTAGCTTATTCTGCGATAGAAATTGGATTAAATTGTTGTGTTAGCAATTTTTGTAGCAAGTTTGCGCAGGTAAGTCACAGAAGTTGTAATCACGCATTTGTGAACATATAAGGCTAACATTTATCATACTAACATTTTCCATTGTACCCTAAGCATGGAATTCTTGAAAATTGTTGCTATAAGTAATGAATTCAATGTTGGGATAATCAATTAACAGAAGCATGTTAATGATTTGTTTCGTGGGGTCAAACTTAGGGCTTGAGGTTTCACAATGTGATGGCTAATGATGGGACTATTTGTGCGAAAAACATTGACATTTTGCAGTTATATATCAACCTTTTAATATTGGTAAAAATGTCAGAGAAAATTAAAAGAAATATTATCAAATCTATCCTGGACTTTGGTCCAATTTTAGTTATATTTTATTTTTGAGGTTATATCAATTTTCCTATTTAACTTTATAAATTGTATTAATTCTATTCTATTTTAATTTAAGGATCTAAATGTACTTTTAAAATTTCTTTTAGATTTTTATAAAATAAATTTATTTATTAAAATTTTTTCCTCTTTTTTTTTGACAAAAAATAAAATGTAAAAGAATATTTTCAAATGTTAATCTTATTACTTTCAAAATTAATTTCAAAATATTTTTCTAAAATTAAATGTTTTACATTATTTTATATTTAAAATTTTTCATATTTTAATTTTTCTAAAACTCATTTATCAAGTTTCAATTATATTATTAAAAGTTTTTTAATAAAAATTGAACTCAAAATATAATGTGTGAAATGAATTAAAAAGAGAGAATTAGAGATGTTATAAATATTAATCAATAATAAAATTTATTTTTTGAAAAAATAAAAAATATTTTTCAATGTTAATCTTGCCACTTTTAAAATAATTTCAGAAAATTAGTTTTGAAATATTTTAATAAAATTTTAACTTTTCTACATTATTTTTCCAAAACTCCTTTCTCAACCTTTTTCTTTTTTTAACCAAAAAATGTAAAAAATATTTTCCGATGTTAATCTTATCAGTTTCAAAACAATTTCAGAAAATTAATTTAAAAATATTTTGAAAATTTTTGAACTTTTCTATATTATTTTATATAAAGCTCTCATATTTTATTTTTTAATATTTACTTCTCAACTTTCAACTATATTATTCAAATTTTTTCTAATAGAGATGAAATATAAAAAAAAGTGTGAACAAGGAAAAAAAAAAAAGGAGAGTGTTAGATATATTGAAAATATTGATCAAGAGTGTAAAGAAGATTTGATCTTTTTGGAAAAAAAATAAAACTTCTTAAAATTTTCATTATTTTTCATAGCGATAGTTAAAAAAGAAAAATTCCTTTATATTTTATTCTTATTAATATTGGAGTATATAATAGTCGATCTGTAAATTGTGATTTTTATACTGCAAGATTTTAAAATTTTTTTTATTATAGATTAATATGCTTAATATCTCTAATTCTCTCTTTTTTTTAATTCATCTCACACATTATATTTTGTGTTCAATATCTGTTAGAAAATTTTTTGAGTGATGTAATTGAAAGTTGAGAAATAAATTTTAGAAAAATTAAATTATGAAAAATTTTAAATATAAAATAATGTAAAAAAATTAATTTTATGAAAATATTTCAAAATTATTTTGAAAGTAGTAAGAATAATATTTGGAAACATTTTTTTACATTTTTTATTAAAAAAAGAGAAAAGAATTTTAATAAATAAATTTATTTTATAAGGATATAAAAGTAAATTTTAAAATATATTTAGATCCTTAAATTATAGTAGAATAGAATTGATACAATTTGTAAAGTTGAATAGTTAAATTAATATAATTTTGAAAGTAGGATATAATTAAAAATTGAACCAAAGTTCAGGATAGATTTGATCATTTTTCCAAAATTAAACTACACTGTTTTTTGACAAAAGTTTTCAAAAATATGGTTCCGCTTTCCTTTTTTTCATGCTTATATGTTCCGCTTTCATATATACTTTTTTTTTCTTTTTTTTACAGTGTATTATTATTATTATTATTCCATAATAATTTTATTTTTTTTATATTATTTTGCTTTCATAAAAGTCAAGGTGCAAAATTTAGAGGGTGAAAATAATATTGTTTTCATGTTTTTGGTTGTATTGGTTGCTTCACCTTTCTGTTTTATGAGGTTGTTATGCAATGGTCTTTTTTTGCGGTTGTCTTTTTTTTTGTTGCATCACCTTTATATTTTATGAGATTATTTTTTAGTGGTTGTTTTGGTTGAAAAAAATCTAAAGCGTTGTTTGTTATATTTTTTGGCTGTTTTGATTGTTTTGACGGTTTTTTTGGTTGAAAAAATTGGTTATTTTAGCAGTTATTTTTTGTTGTTTTGGTGGTTGTTTTTTATTTTTTTTATTGCTTCCGCTTTATGTTTTATGAGGTTGTTTTGGTTATTTCGCCGGTTTTTTTTGGTTGAAAAAATTAGTTATTTAAGCAATTGTTTTTGGCAGTTTTTTTTTTGTTCTTGTCACACCCGTACTCTACTATAGGTACATTTGCATTGCATTTATATATATATTGGCTGAGTTTAAGAATAAGTTAGTATATATATAGTTAGACTAGTGTATCGGGTTAAGCTATGATTTGTACTCGATCATAGAGCAAG
>CATIWM010449087.1:0-14580 GCA_949671775.1 Mallotus repandus
TATATATATATATATATATATATATATATATATATATATATTTCTTAGTAATAAATACACTAAAAAATTTACAATTGGTAAATAGAAATACAACGATCACTATATAAAGTTTTTTTTTGAGTTAGTACAAATGGTTAGAAAGTACAAATGATTAATTCCTAATACCATAAGGACGAAAATGAGGGATAGAATGTTAGAACCCTACTCTCCTTAAACTGAATATCCACATCTTTTACTACTAGAAAGATATAATAAAGTATTCTTTAATCAAGTAGATGTTATTATTTTATATATTATAATTTTGTTTGAAATTAATCTTAATTGAACTTTTTCTAAAAGCATGTCTTTTAAATTATTTTAAAAGAGTAATTTTTATTTTATTATATTGAATATGTCAAATCCATTTTAGAAGTTTTTTTTTTTTCAACATCAATTTTGACAAGGATCCAAAACAAATTCAAAATTCAACATCTAACATTATTCCAAAATTAGACGTCCGTACTAAAATTGTGAAGGCAAAAGAACATATTGCGAAGGGAAAAGGACAATTTTTTTCACTTTTACTATTATAGTTTAATAATAACCTATGAGAATAGAAGTCAAAAAAAATATTTTTACAGATCATAATAAAAACTGTTTATACTTTATATCACAGCTTGTGATATTGAAGGTTATCCTTTAATATAATATTAGCTAACAATCTATTGAAGATTCAGTAAAAAAAATACTATGTTTCATTCAAAGATTATTTTATTAGCATTTTTTTTTCGTTTGTTCACATCACATGTGAGGTTTCAACAAATTAAACTTAGATTCTAGTGCCTTGCATGGAAGCAATAAGTTTTGTCATGATGTATGATTATTTAAGGCACAAATGATGACCTAATATTAGTGATAGTGAAGGTCCACTTCTCATAAGATAAGGACAAAAACTAATTCTCCCCCCAACTAAAGAGTAGATAGTGTCATAGTGATTCAAATAATATTCATGGAGGCTAAAGGCAAAGTGAAGCATATTTGCATATAAAAACACTATCATTGAGGCTAAAGGCAAAGTGAAGCATACTCGCATGTAAAAAAAAACAAAAAAAAAATTCTTATCATGTCAGCCAATAGTTAGATTAAGCAGAAATAATTATTAATTAATTTTATCCACTATAGTTATAATTATAATAAGAGATTCTTATCTACATAATTAAAATATTATATCAAATTATTTTTTAAAATATAGTAGAAAAATTCCACCATTTTACGTGATTAGTCATTAAACCTATGATCTCTTTAATATTTAAATTTTAGATCTTTGACACTAAATTATTAGATCTGCAGTATATGTTTTATATATTCTATATCTAATTTTATACAAATATAACACATATGTATATATTATAAATTTTACTGTAAAATACAATACATCCGGAGTAGGGTGAAGCCAGCCCATTCTAGTATTTTAACCATTTTTCAAGGTTTTTGGAAGTTATATGTTAGTACTGTGTTGCTGTTTGTTTTGGCAGGCAGCAGGTGCATGTTGGTACTTGCTAGGAATCCAAAGAACAGCAAAATGTTTGAAAGAGCAATGCAGAGAAACACATGGTTGTGGACTGAGGTTATTATCCTGTAAAGAACCTATTTACTATGGAACAACAAGCAAGGTAAGAGATGGAGCAAGACTGGCATGGGCAGACAACAAGGTAGCAAGGGCTACATGCTTAGATAGCAGTGATAATTATGATTTTGGAGCTTATAAATGGACTGTTCAGCTTGTTACAAATGACAGTAGATTGGAGAAAATACTCTTTCCCATATTTTGGGGTCTCATGACTCTAAGGTAATTTTTATTATTATTCTTGGTCTTGTACGCTTTTGAAGAATTTTCATGAAAAAAAAATCAGTATCTTTCATGTATTTGCATAAATAATTTTTGAGCATTAATGTGTTATGGTCAGCACTTTTGGCAACCTGGAGAGCACAACTGAATGGTTAGAGGTTGTTTTCAACATTATTGTTCTTACAAGTGGACTCCTTCTGGTCACTATGCTAATTGGAAATATAAAGGTAACATTATTTTTATTTGGAGAAATCATCGGTGGTTACTGCATTATATTTAATATGAGACTAAATTTGATAGTGGTATTTTGTAGTTAATGGTCATTGGTTTGGAAAAATCTAACAGAAATTAAAACAATATAGTAGTTAATATATTGGAAATATAATTAATATTTTTCTAAAATATCTTTAATTAATATTAAATAAATAAATCATATTTTTATTGAAATTAGATAATTTTAGATAAGTATACATATTAAATAAGAGTTATTAATATATTACTAAATTAATTATTATCTTAGAAAATAAAATAATTTATAATATAAAACGGATGGAAAAATGAACTTACAATTGAAGAAGAGAAGAAACAATACAAGTCAAATTACTTTCAAAGTCAATATAAAAAGGGTAAATTGCTATATGCCCGCTGTATTTTGGTCTAATATACTATTTCATTCCTGACATTTGAAAAAATATTTATTCATTCCTGATATTTGCAACAGTTAACACTCATTAGTCCTCTGTCAGGGATGAAATAGTACACGAATTTGCAAATGTCAGAGATGAATTAATATTTTTTCAAATATCATGGATGAAATAGTATATTAGGCCAAAATACAAAAGGTAAATAGTAATTTACCCATATAAAAATTCAAATTCTATTAAATATAAAATCTCTTCTTTTGAATGTTTAAAAAATTCATATTCATATTAATAATTCTTGGACGAAAATTTTTTACCTACACCCAGTCTATTGCACCTAATGGTTGGATGTGCAATACAGAGACACGTGTCTTCTTTCCACTGGCTAAGTGTAAAACACTCACTATATATGTCACATATCCAACAGTTTGGTACAATAGACTGGGTGTAGGTAAGAATCTCTTTTCTTGGACAGTTAATGTGAAGCTATTTATCATTATGTATGGATTAAATTAAATTATTTAAAAATTTAATAAATTTTAAATACTGATAATTTAAATAAAAAATTTAAATTTATAAAATAATTACTATTATTAATTTAAACTTATGAAGAAAACAAAAAAGACAAGAAAACAAAAAATATTCCACGAGGCACACGATTGTCTGGTGTTTTATCAATTATTTATTTTTATTTTTTAAAAGATGAGCCTAAAGACATGGGCAATAATTTGTCCTAAAAGAATATACGTATGAATATATGTACATTTGTCCTTTGGTATACTGGCATATACTGGCAAATTAACATAATTATTCTATGCAATAATGCAAGCACACCATTATTTCTTTTCATACCTATTTATTTTTGTATAATATTTTGCCAGTGCCTCCCTGGTTGTGATATTTTACAATTTTGTTCCTTCTTTATTTTATAATTACAATAATAAATAAATTAGTTATGAATGATAAGTGTTTAAATCATAACATACAATTCAGACAATTCATTTAAATTTTTTTAATTTTATTATTTTAATTAATTATTAAAAAATTAAAATTTTAGAAAATTTTTCAAGAAAATAAATTCTAAAGTTCCTAATAACAGGTTAGGACATGTATTATTATCTTTTATTTTTGTCATTACAAATTAAAAAAAAAAAAGAGGAAGGACTCGATACGGAGTCTTTCACTATGCCCATAAAAATCCGTTAGGCCTTGAAAACGCTGGCACGAACCCAATGTTTATTTAAATCATTGATTATTGTTTATGAAGTAACAATTAATGAACTAGTGGTGTTGTTAGGCTTTTTTTTTTTTTTTGGTTACTAATTTAATTGCTTTGGACATATATGCATGAATGAAGGTTTTCTTGCATGCAACAACATCAAAGAAGCAAGCAATGCAGCTGAAAATGAGGAATATAGAGTGGTGGATGAGGAAAAGACACTTGCCTCAAGAGTTCAGGCAGCGTGTCCGTAACTACGAGAGACAGCGCTGGGCAGCAATGCGTGGTGTCGATGAATGTGAGATGATCAGAAACCTCCCTGAGGGTCTCAGAAGGGACATCAAGTACCATCTCTGCCTGGATTTAGTTAGGCAGGTAAAGATTCAACAACATATGATATGAGTTCACTTTTCTCAAATAGCCATTTTGCAATGCCAACCATCTTAATTATTAGGCCCTGTGGATTAATATATAATGACCCAAATACACTTTGATTTCTAGATGATCTACCAATTTAATACTCAGCCCAAGTTCAATTAGGATGGTTTTGTTTGGAGTTATAGAGATGCTTCTTAAGGGAATTAGGCTCCACCCAGCAAGCAGTCCAACATAAGTGAAAAGTGATAAAACAGGAAAAATAAATAAACAAATAAATAAAAATTCTTGTTTGTTTATTTATAACATATAAAATAATATACTTTCATTCAATTATTATGAATCGCTCATTCAATTATTAAGTGTAATACTTAAAATGTAGATGAAAATATTGTTTTTTTCCTATTAGTGATACATGATTTATTCAGAAATTTTTTTATCTACTCTGAATATATTGTATCAAATAATTAAATCTATAGTGTTATAATTTTATTGATCAAGTTTATAACACTTTAAATATATAACTTTATTTAATTAAATATTAAACAAATTAAAAATTCAATGTTTTGATATAATCATGGTATAAAAAACAAAGATGTTCCATTCATTAGAAGGGTACATTACATTTTTCAGAAGTATTTGTTCTTCTGATTATCTCTACAATTTGAAATCTAATTCAGGTACCACTTTTTCAACATATGGATGATCTGGTCCTAGAGAACATTTGTGACCGTGTGAAGTCCCTCATATTCACAAAAGGGGAAACGGTAAGTTCCAATTACTAACACATCAAGCAATATATACATGCAGATTGCAAATGTTAAAGTAGTATAACTCCATTTTTGTTTTGATAGATAACAAGAGAAGGAGACCCTGTGCAAAGAATGCTATTTGTAGTAAGGGGTCATCTTCAAAGTAGCCAAGCGCTGAGAGATGGAGTGAAGAGTTGTTGCATGTTAGGACCTGGAAATTTCAGTGGAGATGAGCTCTTATCATGGTGTCTAAGAAGACCCTTTATCGAACGTTTACCACCATCATCATGTACACTAGTCACTCTTGAAACGACTGAGGCATTTGGGCTCGAAGCTGAAGATGTTAAATATGTAACACAACATTTCAGGTACACATTTGTCAATGAAAGGGTGAAGAGAAGTGCAAGATACTATTCACCTGGGTGGAGAACTTGGGCTGCTGTTGCAATTCAGTTGGCTTGGAGAAGGTACAAGCATCGGTTGACACTTACTTCATTGTCATTTATAAGGCCTAGAAGACCACTGTCGAGGTGCTCCTCTTTGGGAGAGGATAGGCTAAGGCTATATACTGCTTTGTTAACTTCACCAAAGCCAAATCAGGATGATTTTGACTTTTGAATAATAATGTTATATATAATAATCAATTAAAAGTTGTATGAATTATGAAAATTAATTACTTGGTTTCCACAGAAACCATTTCTCTCTCTCTCTCTCTCTCTCTATCGAAGCCATAATAATTCTAACTAATTCCAATTAAGTGGAAAAGAGTAATAAAATAATTAGACTCCAAATGAGATTACTATATCTCATTATTGACAATATTTTAAAAAAATTTATGTTATATTTTTTATTTTAAATAATATTATTTATCTTCATGTGTTAATAAAATAAAAAAATAATTACTAAATCTTCTATTATACAGAACATGGAATATTTGTGTGGGATTATGCTAGCTCAAATTTATTCAACGAGTATCTTATATTTTATAAAAATTGGAAATAATACAATTTTTACATAAGGGTTATTCTATCCAACTTTCCGGCATTAAAATATATTTCAAAGATGGATGATTATCATAATATATTCTCAGCATATCATAAGATTCTCGTTCTTGAAAATTCATATTTTTCCAAACCTACATGGAATTTTAAGATTTTTTCTTGGGGAAAATACCTTAATATATAATTTTTTTGGTTGATCTACACCATACTCTATTCTTGTAAAATGATAGAAATTTTTGCAAAAATATCCATTTTTTATTGGGAATAATACAATCTTTACATAAGGGTTATTCCATCCAACTTTCCGGCATTAAAATATATTTCAGAGATGGATGATTATCATAATATATTCCCAGCATATCATAAGATTTTCGTTCTTGAAAATTCACATTTTTCCAAACCTACATGGAATTCTAAGGTTATTCCTTGGGGCAAATACCTTAATACATAATTTTTTTGGTTGGTCTACACCATACTCTATTCTTGTAAAATGATAGAAATTTTTACAAAAATATCCATTTTTTAGATATGGTTTTTAGCAAAATACCCACTTTTTATAAGATATTACACGCATATCCAACTTTTATCAAATATTACACGTGTGACTATTTTTTCTGTCACTTACGTTTCCTTACTTTGTTTTTTTCTTTCCGCTGTCCTTCCCTATCCTTCCCACCATCGCTCCTTGTCTTTAACTTATCAAGAAGCTCCATTTCTTCTCCATTAAAAAAACAAAAACCATGAATGCATCATCAAGTGATCTCTTTGGATCAGTAGACATGGGTAAAAAATCATTCAAAATGCTAATAAATCTATGCAGATCTATCTGGGTATGATTCAATTTTTTACCTTTTTTTAACAAATTTTTTCCCCCTATGCAAATCCATCATGCACGATCCACACAATTGATCACCTGCCTCCAAGGATTCAATCAAATCCTCTAATCAAGCATGTGGGCTAAAGGACTCGCTAAATGTACAAAAGGATTTAGCGAAGAAAATTTTATGGGAAAGTTTCAATTCGGCGAAGTATACCAGGGAACTTTTAAGAAGGAAGATGTGATAGTGAAGTTATGGAAGGATGATAACTTATTATATAAAGTGAAACCAAGGGACAATCTTGAAAGATATCAAGTAACTATTTATATACATATGTATATTAATGGTTATTATTCTATTACAGGAGATGATGATGGCCAACAATGATTTATATGTAAAATTTAAATTTTATAGGATGAAGTCTATTTTCTGGAGTATTTCACATGGGAAGAATTCCATCCAAATATTGCCAAGTTGTATGGGCCATGTTGGGATGGTGAATATTTAGGTATGGTTTATCTTCTCAAGCCAAAGGTAATTGATACGCTTCATAATCTCATTGAACAAGGTAATTATAATAAGCTAATAATAATAGTTCTTCTAGTATCAAATATTTGTTCATTTGATGTTCTTTTAAGTTAGAATTTCCTTTTTTTTTTAAGACGGATAGTAGATTAAGGCCTTAAATCATTGGCCAAAGCATTACAAATAAAATATGGGGGAGTATCCTCCCAAATCTGGGCATTAGATATAGAAGATGAAGCTCTAGCTATCAGATGGACTATACCATTTGCTGACCTCCTAATGAATTATAGATAACAATCCTTCATCTCTCTAAGCAGAGATTTACAATCCTCAACAATGATACCGAAATAACTAGAGTTAGAATTAGACTCTCTAATAGCTCTAACCAACACTAACGCATATGATTCTATGATAACTCGAGACAAGCCATGATTCTTTATCTAGCTGAGGGCCTCACGAAGGCTAAGAACCTCAGCAAGCTTTAGGTCCATCTCTCATGCTCTAGTCCACTTCCCACAACAATCATCCCACCATCATAACCACGAATTATCCAACCAAAACCCAAGCGACCTTCATCTGCAAAAACAGCCCCATCAACATTACATTTTACCCATCCCACACCTGGTTTAGTCCAATAGATTACCCCATCATCTAAAGCACCAATAACATTGTCTAACAAGCTGAGTTGGGCATTTTGCTAGTGGAACAAAAAACTATCGACACTGTTCAGCAGACTAGATACGGACTGATGACACTTGTTCCATAGAACCTCGTTGCGATTCCTCCATAAACCCCAAGCTACCATACACACCTGCTACAACAATAATAAGTCCCTTTGATTGGCCACATACAAGAGCCATTCCCAGAAAGAAGGAATAGCATTGCTTGTAAGCTCAACCATATACCTACACCAACTTTCTCTAGCAAAAGGACACTGGAATAGAATATGATTAATGGACTCATTTTCACTACCACAAACAGGACACATAGGCTTCACATCCACCCTTTTCTTCATTAAAAGGTCTTTCGTCGGAAGGCATTTAGAGCAAGCTCGCCACATAAAATTTTTAACTTTAGGAGGGATTTTAAGCCTCCATAATCTTTGCCACAATGACCCTTCCTACCCCAGATTCTGAATATACATAGTGAGATGCTTATAAGCACTTTTCACCGAATACTCACCTTTAGCATCAAATGCCCAACAAATTTTATCCTGAGGACGCAGAATCAAATTTCTGTCTCTGTCATTGAACAAGTCCCTTAAAATATCCTTATCCCATCTGATTTCATTTGGCATCATAAGATTACTTATAGTAGCACACTCAGTTCCTAGAATTAATTTAGAAGTTATTTTCAGATTATCATGATCCAAAAGCCAAGCATCAGACCATACTTGGATATTTGATCCATTTCCAACCCTCCATCTAACACCCTCCTTCGCCAAAGGTTGAGCAACCATCATGCTTTGCCAAATGAAGCTAGGATTATGCTTTAATGTTGCCTCAATAAAAGATGAATTTGGAAAATATCTTGCCTTGTAAAGGTAAGCCACCAAAGAATTTAGATCATTCATCAATCGCCACCCATTTTTACCAAGCATGGATAGGTTGAATTCATGGATTTTTCGAAAGCCCAAACAACCCTTGTTCTTAGACACACAAAGTCTATCCCATCTCATCTAGTTAATACCCTATAATCTTGACCACAATTTCCCCACCAAAAGGAATTGAGCATCTGCTCCAATTCCACACAGAGATCTAAAGGAAGCAAGAATACGCTCATAGAAAAAGTTAGGAGAGATTGGCCAACAGTTTTTACTAAAATTTCTTTACCTGATTTTGAAAACAACTTCTTTTTCCAACCTTGTAACCTCACCCAAAGCTTCTCCTTAATAAAAAAAATACCTGCTGTTTATTCCACCCCACAATGGACGGAAGGCCAAGATAGTTCCCATGGTCATTAGTGGAAGAAACATTCAGCATAGAACAAATAGAATCACAGTTAATTACCTTCATATTAGGACTGAAAGAAACAAACAATTTCTGATAATTAACAATTTGCCCCAATGCCATAGCATACAACTCAAGACATTCCTTAATACGACTGCTTTCTTGGTTATTGGATTTAAAGAACATAAAGCAATCATCCGTAAAGAATAAATGTGAAATTGCAGGAGCCCTTCTCATAATTTTTACACCATGAAGCCAACCCTTTCTCTCATAATCATTTAACAATGCTGATAAGCCTTGAGCACACAAGATAAAAAGGTAGGGAGATAGAGGATCTCCCTGCCTCAACCCGCTTTGTGGATTAATAGGCCCAATCTCCCTTCCATTACTGGTGATAGAATATGTTACTGAAGTGATACACATCATGGCCCACTTCACACATCTCCAAGGAAAGCCCAAACTAATCATGATATTTTCCACAAACTTCCACTCCACTGGGTCATAAGTCTTGCTCATGTCCACTTTAAGAGCTGCAAAACCTTCTCTACCCTGCTTCTTTCTATTCAAAAAATGGACTACCTCATAAGCTATTATAATATTATCAGTTATCAAGTGGCCTGGGACAAAGGTGCTTTAATTATTAGCTATGACATCTGGAAGAACTACCTTCAATTTGTTCGCTACCATCTTAGAAATGACCTTGTATAGAACATTACAGAGGGAAATCGGTCTAAGGTCATTAACAAGTTGAGGACTCTTCTTCTTCGGAATCAAGACAATAGAAGTATGTTAATAGCCCTTGGAAGATCCAAATTATGTAAGTACTGGAGAAATGCCTGAGTCACATCTATCTCAATAATGCTCCAAAACTTCTGGAAAAAAGCTAAACTCATCCTATCAAGACCTAGGGACTTGTCCGGAAACATAGCAAAAACAGCCTCCCT
This sequence comes from Mallotus repandus, assembly GCA_949671775.1. Lineage (NCBI taxonomy): Eukaryota > Viridiplantae > Streptophyta > Magnoliopsida > Malpighiales > Euphorbiaceae > Mallotus > Mallotus repandus. The sequence continues at coordinate 10,053 of CATIWM010449087.1, forward strand.
AACATCCTCTTGATTAAAGTCAATAGCAAGCACCTTACATTGGGCAAAGCTTAATTTTGGATTAACACATTGAAGAATAGCATCCCCGTCATTGCCGTTGGATTTAAATAAATCCTGGAAATAATTCCCAATGACAGAGCTCAAACCCGAATCCCAAGTGCACCAATTACCTAGTGCATCTTTCAATTGATTGAAAGAATTTTGCTTTCTATGAGAAGAAGCTACCGCATGGAAAAACCTCGTGTTGCTATCACCACTTCTAAGCCAGTGTTGCTTAGCTCTCTGACGCCAATAGTCCTCTTGCTGGGCTAGGATGTGATTATAATCAGATTTCACCTGTTCATACTGACGGATAGAGGTTGCATCCCTCATTCTTCTCAAAATAGTCATATCATCTCTACATCTTCGAAGTCTGTTGCTAAAGTCTTTAGTTATGCACTCACCCCATCTTTCCAAAGCTTCACCGCACACTTTAATTTTATCAGTCAACGAGCAACTGGAGCTACCATTCCAGCTATTTTGAACAACATCATGAACACCTCTTTCTCGTAACCAAGCACTTTCAAAATGAAAACACCTAATTTTATTCATAAAAAACCCATTCAAAAAGTCAGTTAGAATTGGAGAATGATATGAAGTCGAAACTTCCAAATTGTGCACCTTAACATCTTAAAAATTAGAGCGCCATTGATCATTTGCCAGAGCACTGTCCAATCTCTCCTCCACCCAATCATCAAATCCCCTTCTGCGCTCCTGAGTGAAAGGATACCCTTCCATACCCAGATCATAAAGACTATTATCAATAATTGCCGAGCAAAATCCATTTATGAGCCAGTTCGGTTGAGCTATCCAACCCCGCTTCTGTGATGAACTCAAAATATTGTTAAAATCTCCTACAACACACCACGGGAGGGGAGATTTAACACTCAGACTATGAAGTAAGTTCTAACTCTCTCGCCTCCTCCCTCTATCAGCAATACCATAAAACCCAATCAATCGCCACTTTGTCATAGAAGGAATTGAGACAACAACATTAATATGATACTGAGAAAAACTAATAAGAGAAGTATATGAATGATCTTTCCATAGCAGAGCAATGCCTCCACCATGCCCAATGCTATTCACCACAAAGCTACCTTCAAAACCCAGCAAATCTCTAACTTGCTCAACCTTCTCACATTCGACCATAGTCTCAATAAGGAAAATAAGCTTGGGCCTCCTTATCTTAACTAAGTCCTTCAAGGCCTAAACTGTTCGTGGGTTAACCAGCGCATGACAGTTCCAACTAAGGGTTGTCATAATGCTTGGTGGGTCGGGATATAGAGCCCACCTCCATCAAGTTTTTTAGCACCGGACTTACATCAATTTGATGAAATAAGCCCATCTATGTCAACATGTTCATTTTCCTTTATCTCTTCCCTAGGTCTTCTTTTAGGGTCTAACATAGTAACCCCCCTATAATCAGAATCGTGACTTGTTTCCTTCTCACTTCCCGCCTTATTCTTCCCCTTTGTATTACTTCCCATTTCTATCACTACTAAGTCAACATTCATTCCCATTGTACTCCCGTCAATCCCCTTAATTCTGCTAGCATACATCCTACCTCCTACATCATAGGATTTATTTATGGAAATTGCCATATCCAAAACAGTCCCACCATGACCATTCCCGCTGCCCTCTGTACCACCCTGCGCCATAATATTCTCTTTTCAAAACCACTTTTCATCTGTACCATTATTTTTTCGACCAAGAGAAGCATTCAGCCATTTGCCATAAGGCATTTTCTCCTTTGGAATTGGGTTATCAAACCACTTCTCACAAAATTTATCAGTATGTCTAATGATTCCACAATAAAAAAAAATTATGGCAGTCTTTCATACTGAAAATTTAACCTAGTCCATTCCCCTCCTATCTTCCTTACCTTCATTCTTCTCTTCAACGGAGACCTGACATCCATTTCCACCCGTAGCCGCATATAAGTGCGCCAAAGACCATCAAAATTCTTAGGGTCTAAGTTGATGCACCTGCCAACATATTTTCCAACCTCCTTCACTACTCTTTCAGACATGAATCCGACCGCCAAGTCATGCACTTGCATCCAAACTTGAGTGTGAAATAATTGGACTTTAGTAGGCTTCTCTCTATTTTCTAATCGTTTCACCAACAAAAGTTTCTGATTGAATTTCCATGGTCCATCATTGATAACCCAATTCATATCCAATTCATGAAAGAATTGAAATAGATACAAATTCGCTTTCAGCTCTCACATACACATTCCTTTTACTAGCTTCCACAGAGCTGCCATCATACTTTTCATCGCTGGGAAATCAATAGTTTTATCTGTCAAAAATCTTCCCACCAAACACCACTGAAACACCTCACTTTCGTCCTCATCAGCCACTTGTTCAAACTCCACTCCTCCCTCCTCCTCTTCAGCTATGGTTAAGGCCGCATATCTCTAGTCTAAGTCCAAAAACTCTTCAGTTGAGAAATTGTTACTAGTCATGGAAGAGCCAACACCAACGAATGATTAGAATCAACTTCACTAAAGAATAAAGCACTAAACTTGTCAAGAGACAAGACAAAACTCACTTTTCACAGAGAAAAGACATATTCTGATAAATTCTTAATTAGTTAGAATTTCCTTTTAATAAATAAACTACTTTATTTGCACTTTTAGATAGTTTTACCTACCCACAAAGGATCAAGGTTACTCTTGGATTTGCTTCTATACTTGAATTTAAACATGTTAAACATCCAACATATTTGCCATTTCTAATTCACAATATACACCCTGCTCATATTCTGGTTGATGAGGTTTGTCTTTTACTTCTGTTTTTTTTTTTTGAGGAATTTACTTATGGTTTTAACTTCACTAACTTTTTCTTTTCACTACGTTTTGGAATCCATGCTCTCCATGTTCGATTATTTGTATTATGATTTGCTAGCTGAGATAAGCATATAAATATATATATATATATATTTATCCTTCTTACTTCTGAAGTTTCTTTGACTTGTAGGATCATGAGCCAGTGTTGTTCGACTTTAGTATGATTTCTAGTGGAATTCTCACCGATAAAAGAAACTTTCTGAATCAGTATGTGGACGGGTATCATGGCTACACTAATCCATTTTGTGCACATCCAGGCATATTATTTTCACATATATATATATATATATATATACCTTTTCCCTTTTCTTTCTTTTATTTTTGAAGGGGTGGAGGAGGGTGTGCTGCAAGGAGGAAATAATATTGTTATGTGTTTCTTTTAAATGTAGAACTTTATGTGATTTGATCTAGAATATGTTCACTATATTTTGCAAAATGTTATTTGTATATTATTTATACATATTGTGTGTTTATTACAAAATACATACAACCTTGAATGTTTGTTTGCTGCTAGATATAGCTTATTAAAAATTAAAAACAGGTATCAGATATTGTTTGTTGAAATAGGTTGTTGAAAATGCAAAACAGATGGCATATTCATTAATTATATTTTTTAATATTATCCGAATATTTTTTTAATATTATTTGTATATGTTGAAAGTGCAAAACAAGTGTCGCATTCATTATTCAACATTTTTTAATATTATCCGAATATTTTCTGAATCTTATTCGTATATGTTGAACATGCAATACATGTGACATATTCATTATTCAACATTTTTGAATATTATTTGTATATTTTCATAATCTTATTCATGTATGTTGAAAATGTAAAACAAATATCATTCATTATTCAGTTATATACATTTTTGAATATTATCCGTATATTTTTGGAATCTTATTCATATATGTTGAAAATGCAAAAAATGTGTCATATTCATTATTCAGTTATATACATTTTTGAATATTATCCGTATATTTTTGGAATCTTATTCGTATACATTGAAAATACAAAATATGTGTCATTTATTATTCAGTTATATACATTTTTGACTATTATCCATATATTTTTGGAATCTTATTCGTATATAATACAGAAAAAAGTATATGATATGAATATAATAAGTATCTAAAACTCAAAAGAGTATCTAAAAGTAAGAACATTATTTGAAATTGAAAACAATACATCAAACTCATAAAAACAATATCTGAATATGATAATTTCAGTAAGTATATATTATTAGAAAAATTATCAAAAAAATAGTTGGCCTTGAGTAATAAATTTCAAATATAATTGTATTCAATTAATTAAAATAAAAAATAAATAAATAAATTGATATATGCATATCAATTAATTTGAATCCAAGTGCCCATGCTTTTTCAAATGCATGAAACTTGAAAAATATGTTTCATTTATTTCTATTTTATTATTTGTATATTTTAGTTTATTTTGCATGTATAAAATGAATAAAATAACATCAGCCTAATATATATATATGTATATAAAATAAAAAAAATTAATAAATAAATTGATATATGCATATCAATTAATTTGAATCCAAGTGCCCATGTTTTATCAAATGTATGAAACTTGAAAAATATGTTTCATTTATTTCTATTTTATTGTTTGTATATTTT
>CATIWM010449097.1:0-13686 GCA_949671775.1 Mallotus repandus
CATCATTTTTTTCTACTATCTTCATTTTTTCTCAATATTATTTTGCTAAACATTTGTTCTATTTTTATAATACTATATTTATCTTTTTTTTCTCAACATTTTTTCTAATATCTTCATCTTTTTTCTCCAATTTTTTTTGCTGAACATTTTTTTATTTTTAAGGTACGTACTATCTTCATTTTATTCTCAATATTTTTTTTTGCTATATATTTTTTTCACTTAAGACCTTTTTTTTCTCTTATAATGTACTTATAACATCAGCAAAAAAAAGCCAAAAAATAAAAAAAAAATCAACAAAAATCAACAAACCAAAACAACAACAAAATTAAAAACAATAAAAATAAATAAAATTTTATGTTGTTGATTTTTGTTGATTATCAGTTATTGATTGTTGTTTATTTTTGTTGATATTTTATTATTTTTTATTATTAATGACAAAATTAAGGCTATAAATAAATTTTTTACTTTTATTAGTATTGATGATAAAAATAATATTTTTTTATATATCTCATCATTTTTATGTTATTTTTATTTTTAACAAAAATCAATAAATATAAACAAAGACAAACAACAAAAATAATTGAAATAAAAAAATCAACAAAAGCAATAAAAAATTGCAGTTATTGATTTTTTATTTGTGTTTATTTTTGTTGTTGTTTGCTATTTTTTCAATTTTTTCATCATTATTAATAAAATTAAGACCATAAATATAATGTTTACTTTTATTAATATCAATAATAAAAGTAATAATTTATTTGATATATTTCATAATTTTTTGCTACTTTTACTGAAAAAATAATTATTGAATGCTATAAGTAATTTTTACTTTAATTAGTTTAATTTATAAATTCTAAATAATTATGAAAAAAATTATTGAAGACTATAAGTAATTTTTTATTTAATTAGATTAATTTTTATATTATAAATGATAGTAAATTTCAAAATTAAAAAAATTGTTATTTAGAATGGCTAATCCATCTTTCTATTGAAAATCAAAGAGGTTTACGTCAAGCAGATTAGAGGTCATTTTCCTATCTTACCTTAGTAGAACGGATTGATTTCGCCTAACAATCAACAACAAAAGTCCCCAAAGTATAAATACATGCAATCAACTTAAATTAAATATGCCTTTAAAAATAATAAATGGATAAAAAATTATAGAAAAAAATTTAAAAAAATGAAAAAAAAGAAGAAATACACTAAAAAGTTTAAAAAATAAACTAAAGTGAAGAAAACAATACTAAAAAAAAAATCCAGCCATAAACCAAATTATCTGCGTTTACTGAGTCATTCAATGAAAATTCCTCTATTTTCTTTTTTTTTCAACTGTCAATCAATATTCATAGTGAAATGTCACCTGGACTTTAACGTTCAAATTTCGATGTAAACTTTTCTCCCTAGCCGTCACAGAAAGAAATGTTTAGAGAGAGACCAAAATTTTGTGTGTTTCATGGGGGCTGTTTGCTGTTAGCCGTCACATAAGCAAACAGCCTCCTGCTCTTCTTTTTTCTTATTTCTTTGTGTTATGATTTTAACTAAAGAACCAGCAAACAGCTCCTTCCTCTTTGCTTATTTCTTGGTTATAATTAATTTGTGCATTTTTACTCTTAATTTGATCTATTTATTTGATTTTACATGTTCTTTATGAACCTATGGTAAATATAGAGTAGAGATTACAAGATATAAATTGACAATGTGAGTGTTTTTAACCTTTTTTTTTTTTTTCTGTTCTGTTCTGAGACGCTTTAGTCTTCACACTCCCATATTCCCATTGCTCTTTTTAAGCCAATATTCACAGTAATCCAAATTCATCATTATTTGTTTTTTTCTTTAAAAAATCAAAGGTCAATGTTTATATACTTCCCCTTCAGCATTATACGTGTTAATTTATTTTGCATGTTCACTATACTGATCAAATAAATAAAGATAGATTTCCGTTTATTTTATTTATCGTATCCTAGGTAAAATATGGTATTTCACTTCATTTAATTCGACAAATTTAAGAAAAGTGGAAACAAGTAAAGAAATACTTGACGAAAGAAAAGAAAAGCGTGTTTCTGAAGTTGCGTTTCAGAAATTTTCAGTCAATCCATTCGCCGCACAAAAGAATCACAATTCTTATTCTGGAAAGATCGGCATAAAACAACTTGATGGAACAGACACAGTGGCATCCATTCATATTTCTCTCTCCACGTGGACTCACTAGCTCAATACAACAATCCATGCGGTTGGATTCCAGCACAGTCACAAAAACCGACAGATTTAAGATTAATATATAATGGAAAGCGCAACATCCAATAACAATCGTCTCAAATGAAACAACACTCTCACTGCTATAATGCGCAGGCAGCTCACTTCACTCACCCCCAATTCTACCCGGAAAACAAAAAAATCATACTAATAAATTAAATAAAAAAAAAAACTTTCTAATCGATAACCAAAAAAATAAAAATAAAAAACCAACGTAACTAAATTAAATTGACAGACCTAGATAATTACGATTCATGCCATCAGAATCGAACAAATTACATAGGCAGAAATAGTGACAAGTGCCGTGAACAATGCAGGTGCAGTCACGTGAACAGCAGCACTACCGTCTGCTGTGCTGTTCTCTGATCCTCCCGGCGCTTCTGAAGGAGCTCCTTCTGGTGTTCCCGTAGGCGGCGCAGGTGGAGAAGCAGCCAACGGCGACGGCGCTTCAACACTAGCAGGAGCCGGACTAGGTGTGGTGGCCGGAGAAGGAGAAGGTGCGGTAACTGGTTCAGGAGCTGGGGCAGGAGATGGAGATTTCCCGAACAATTCCGGAGGGAGAAGCACACTGTCAACGGTAAAAATCACAAGAGGAGTCGAGTCAAGAACTGTCTCGGCCAGTCTCGATGAGCCAACTCCGGTGTGGAGGGTAACGTCATCGCCTGCGGTTGAAACCGTCAGATCGTATTTCCCTACACCGTTAGTGGCCAAAGTTGAGATTGGATCTTTTTTAGTCTTTAAAGCTCCTTTAGGACTGTATCCAGCGGAGGCATGATACTCTAAGAGAGACACTAGGTCAGCATTAGTAAGCTTGCTCAGATCGGGCACTCCAGCAGCCTTAAACGCTTCGTCGTTTGGTGCAAAAATGGTTAAACCCTTATCAGCGGCTGACTGATAAGTCTTGAGCACGCCGCTGGAAAGAAGCAGACTAGCGAAAGTTTTGCATCCAGCTTTTTCAAGTAGTCCAGTTATGTTAACATCCGATGGTGACGGTGCTGGAGCCGTTAAGATCCCCGGAGCAATAATCGGCGCACTGACCTCGAGTACGGAGATGTTGTAAGGGATTTGTTTAACGGACTTGGTGTATGACGTGTCGAGCTTAGAGCCTGGAGCAGCAGAGCCAAATCCGACCTTACCGCCTTGGAGATCGGTGATGTTGACAAAGCCCAACTTGCCAGGGGCATTTCCGGTAGTTTGGTAAAGAGTGGTGGAAAGAGTGGTGCCTTTAGAGATCTGGTGAAGCTTCGCGGGATCATAGTAGTCAAGCAAAACAAGAAGGCTAAGAGCACTTTTGATAACGGAGAGTGGGTGTTTGGCAGCGAGAGCAGACATAGCCCCATTGTTGAGAGCGAGTATAGTAATGGTCTCCCTACTGTTGATTTCATCAGCGAGCTTTGTTTGGGACAGGTAACTGTTGAATTGAGAGTATTCTGGGAAGCCATCAAGAATGTCGGTGATGTTATGTGCTGAAATGGTGGCGGATAGGGCATAGAAAGCAAGGCAGAAGAAGAGGCATTGCAGAGCTCCCATGGTGAAGCTAAATTTAGAAAGAGAGTAGCAGTGTGAGCAGAGAATAGGAGATGTGTATGAGTAGGAGAGTAGGAGGTTGAGATAAAGAAGGAGAGTAGTGGGGTCAGGGGTTTAACTAGGGTTAAGGAGTGAGGTTTTAAGTGGGGTTAGTGGTTGGAAGCATGTGAAGGGCAGGGCAATGGCATAACTTTAATTTGATCACAGCTGGAAAAAGTGTGTGCGTGTTGCATATTCTATTCTTCCTATTTGGGTTTTGATTTTTGGAATGACAGCAATCGTGTTCCTTTTTTCGATGCCACGTCAATACATGTATATGATAACAAAAAAAAAAAAAAAAAGCAGCAGCTAACTATGATTATGATTGTGGTAGTTGGTTGAGATGATATTGAGGAATAACGGTAATTAATCCAGATATAATGGGATGGGATGGGATGCCGTTGTCGAGAAACGGTCATTTCTGCCTATTCAATTCAACCAGAGCTTCCAGATTTCTCATAATATTTTGCAATAAAACATGTTAGGGAAAGCTAAGGGGGTACATAAACGGTGATGGGACCATTTGGAATCAGTGGCTGAGGCGTGAACGAATGATCTCTCCCACACACATAACATTTTGTGGCCCGTGCCTGGACACCATTATTATAAGGATGTCTTAGAAGAACAGCTGTTAGCTTGCTACGGGTTCTACTACTCTCACGAGTTTCCGTTTATAGTCCACAAGTGTAGTGTTGTATTGTGTTGCAGTGCTGCCAATGTTACCAAAGACGTAGTTACGCACTTTCCTCCTCGACCTAACAGGAATTGGACAAGTGCTTCGATTCTATGAGTATGAGAATTAAGGTAAAATCACTTGATGATTTACAGGGGATCTTTCTTTCACAAAATTAGGATTCAATTGCTCAATAGCAATAGCAATAGCCTGTAATTAAATATTTAATTGGATAAGACATATAAAGTAATGGCGCCATTAATTAATTTATCTAATTAATGGAGTCAATGTACGTAGGATGTACAATAAAACTAATTATCGCAAATTAATCTTCACTAGAGAGACCAAAGATAACGACATAGCATTAGGTTTGGCATATGGTTTATGCGCAATTACGCTTTGTCGGCAACGGTGCAGCATCATATAAAGCCAAAGAAGAGAAATATTTTTCACTGGACTTCCATATTCCCATCTGCATATGCGCCCGGCGCCCCTCAACGAGCATTCTGAATGGTGGTGCAAAGGGGTCCACTTTGTAGTTGCTCTTCGCAGTTCATATGAATGGCTTGTTCTCGAGGAAATTAACTCGTGACTCTGACCCATTTTATTTTATTCTTGGCTCAGTCCAATTATTTTTTTTTATTTTATTTTTTTACTTTTCAATTTTAGCCTTTCTTTAATCTTTTCTTTCATTTATAGATTTAGCACACCTTTTTTCTTTTCTATTTGCTGCATGCAGTGGTAATTTTTCTTTTTCATTGTGATCTTTCAATTTTTTAACGGTTTTCTTAGTTTTTTCATTTTTTTAACTTCATTTCTGCTCATTTTTGTCGTCATTGTTCACTTCTTAGTTTTTCTTTTTTATATATATTTGATATTTTGTTAGTTTTAGGTTAAATTCTTAAAAATGGATAAAGTTAGTACTTATTCTTCTTGTAGTTTAGATAAAAGTATTTCTTCTTCTCCTCCGTCGGTGAAGATTGGTGAAGAAGAATATTACTCGTTCTTCATTATCTGCAAAGAAGAGTGAAGGTAAATTTTCAAAGAAGAAGAAGCATGCTTCTAAAATTTCTAAGAAGAAACAGTTGAAGTTCGATGAAGGAGCTTCGAAGGGAGTTGATGTTTCCTTTAAGGTACTTGTTTATTATTATTATTAATTTTACTTTTGTTGATTTTGTTTATTTTTGTTGATTTTTCTTTATAATAGTTAGAAATCAAAAATAAAAATGTGTTGATTGTTGTTGTTGTTGTTGTTAATTCTGTTTGTTGATTTTTTGGCTTGTTTATTTTTGTTGATTGTGTTTTATTTTTCTTCTAATAGTTATTATCTCATTATGATGTTAATTTGTGTTGTTTTTTTTTCTTGATTGTTTTTTATTTTTATTTATTTTCAGTTTTTATTTATTTTCTCTTTTTTTTAGAAATTTGAATATTTCATCAAACTTGAATCCCGTTTTAAGAGCAGACTCTGTATAGACATGAACAATAATGTGATTACAAAGATAAAGGAGCATTTAAGTGCAAATCAACTAAACATGTTTGGAAGTACCTGTTTTGGACACTTTTTGGATCTGAAGGAATTAAAACTTCAAGGTTAGGTTGTGCATTGTCTGTTGTTGAGGAAGGTTAGTCATCCTGCCAATTATGAGATTTGGTTTTGTGTTGGTGGTTATAATATGAGGTTTTTTGTTGGAAAGTTTTGCATTATTACTGGCCTTAAATGTGTTGATGATTTTGATAGAAGTAGTATTGCTAAATTATGAGAAGAATACTTTCATTGAAAAGTATTTTGATGGTGCTAATAAAGTTAAGAGGGAAGTTGTTAAAGAATAATTTTTTTTGGAAAGTTTGAATGCAATGAAGATGCTGTGAAGATCGCAGTGCTTTATTTTTTAATAATGTATTTGTTTATATCACCAAAGGATAAATTTGTTATTAAAGAATATCTTGATATTGTGGATGTTGGTTTGTTTAATGAATATTGTTAGGGCAGAGATGTTTTTTCTTTTACCTCTGGAATCTATGAACAGAAAGATGTTGAGGTTTCATAAGAAAGGGGTTGGTTATCATTATTACAGGCTTAATGGGTTTCTGTTAGCTCTTCAGGTTTGGTTTTATGATTATTGTGGGTATTGTAAGGATGTTTTGGCTTATCACGAGGATTCTGCAATTCCTCGTATGTTGAATTGGCATATAGATATTATTTTGAGTTTTAAGAAGCTTAATTCTGAGATTCTCAATTTAGATGCTTCTCAGGTAAATTTTTTAGATTTTTGTTGTTTTGGGTTTATATTTTTTTGAAATCTTCATTTTTTTTAATTTGTTTATTTTTTCTTTGTTGTTTTTTTATAGTTAAAGTTGAGTGATATTGTTTCTACTGTTGCTGAACTTGAGAAGTTCAATTTGGATCATTTTTTCTCTAAATAAAGTGATGAAAAATTGAATTCTTCTAGTGTCCGTGATGATGCAAAAGCTTCTCTTGAAGGTAACGACAATGCAAATGATTTTGAGTCACCACGAGTTTTGCATAAATCAAAAAAGTTCTGAAGTCTACTCCCAAGAAGGATGCATCTGGCGTTCAATCCTCTAGTTCAGTTAGTGATCATGCTTTGATGAAGAAAATTGATAATTTGTCTAACAAGTTTGACAGAAAAATTTCTTCATTGAAGAGTTATTTTGATGAGAAGCTTTCTGCTTTACATGCTAAGTTAGATAAAATTTTGAAAAATAAATTGAAGTCTACTTCATATGATTTTACTAAAGTTGTTGATGATGAGAATTTATATATTGATGGAGGTGTAGTGGAGTGTCTAGTCATCAAAGGCCTAGGGCTGGAGATCTAGGCACTATAGATGCTGGGTGTGTGCACTTCTCTTGGGTAGGTTCCCCCCTGCCTACACCTTAGGGAGCACAGTGTATGAATCGATGTATTGCTTTCTATGATAAATAACAGAAGTAGCCTCATTATCTTCTTATCGTGTACCTTGTCGATTGTGCTTGTGCTTGTTGCCTTATTCTTGCCCATTGGGCTATTATGTTGGCTCTGCAGATCTTGACTCAGATACTAATCTATTTTTCCTTGTGCTTTACAGAATTACTAATTTGTCCCTGAGGCAGCTGGCTTGTTAGAAGGTGTTCTAGACAAGCGTCACACGGTCCCTTTTTGTGAAGCTTTTGCGGGCCCGTGAAAGGTTGATGAAGAGAAGAAAGAAAATGAGGTTGAAAAAAATGAATCTGAAATTCATTCTCATTGTGATGATCAAAAGAAGACTGAAGGTGAAGCATAGATTATTGCAGAAGAAAAGCTTGCAAATGATATTTCTTTAAATGTTGATGTTGATGCTACTACTCCTCAGGGTTTTCATTCTATCATCCCTGATGAATTTTATTATAACGATAAATTTTTAGAAAAGGTTGATACTCTTGTTACAAATTTGACTAAGGTAAATTGTTATTTTTTTGTTTATTTTTGTGTTTTTTGCTTTTGTTGATGTTTGTTTATTTTGTTTATAATTACTTATATATATATATATATATATTGTAGGAGTGTGAAGATGTGAATCCAAGTAGGGAGAATATTCTATTTATTCCACCTGTTTCTGAAACTATGGTTTATCGAAAGAGGGTTGTAAAGCCTGGTGTTTTTATGAAATCTCTATTTTTTGCTGAGTTTGAGTTTGGTGCAAGTAGGAAAGAAGAAATGGAGCCTACTAAATCTATTGCAGGTAGCAAAGAAGTTGTTCAGCCTTCTAAGTCTTCTTTTTTAGGTTGTCCATTTGATGAGAATGTTGAGAATGATCCAAGTTATGAAGATATTTCTTATTTTAACAAATGGATTAATCAAGGAATGTTGAAGCAGAAGAAGAAGTAATTCTATATTTCTTTGTATTTTTTTTTATATATGATTTGTGTTTATTATTTTTATTTATGTCTTTTTAATTATTTTTGCTAGATCGGATTATAAATATACTGAGAAATATAAGAAGTTTGATCCTGCTTTTAATTTTACTGTGGTTGTTATAAGTTCCAAACTTGGTTTCATTCACTATTCTATATTGGGGAGCTTATTTCATACACTGTATGTTATTTTTTTATTTTATTTTTCATTATTTTTTTAATTTATTTTTTTTATAATTGTTATTTTTTTTAAAATTTTGTAGCACCTTGATGTCATTTTTAATTATTTGAGAAAAAAGACATATATAATTCTCTCCAAGCTGTGTTACTTTGTTCATTTCAGCAGATACATTATTTGATCAGACTATTCAGAGAGAATTTACTGATTTTTCAAAGGATGGGGAATTTAAATTCAGTTTTGAAAATTTGATTAGTTAGTATATTCTAGGTGAAACTTTGCTTTATGCCAAGCCTTGGGTTGATGTTGATGATATCTTATTTCCAATTCATATAAGTTCTCAACAGCGCTAGGTGCTTGGTAGGCTGAACTTTAAGGATCATTATTTTTATGTTTATAATTCTTTGAGGTCTATTTATGGAGATGCTCTTGTTTCTGATGTCGTGAAGAGTTACAGTGTTTTGCTTCCTCTGTTTCTTGAAAGGCTTGATTTTTTTTATGGTCGTAGCGATATTGATCGTAATGTTGGACTATATGCAGAGAAGAGGGATTTAGATTCTTTTTGTATTGAAATGGTAGATGATTTGCCTCAACAGAATAGAAAGTAATATTTTATTAATAGTTTATATTTTTTTATTTGTTTTTTTTAATTTATTAATTTTATTCTTTTTAATGTTCTTTTATAATGATTGTGGAGCCTTTGTTGCTGCATATGCTGAATATATTGTTTATGGGACGAATATTGGAAGTAGCTTTGATATTGAAGTTTATTGAAGCAGACTTGCATATTCTTTCTATAGTTATGGCATGAAGAAGGTTCAAGGTGAACTTGTTAGTGATTCCGAGCAAACTTTGAAGATTAAAAAGAGGAGGAGATTGAAGAAGTGAATATTAAACTTTTTGTTGTTCAGTTTTTTTACATACAATTTATTGTTATGTTTTAATATTTTTTAGATATAAAGTACAATTATTATTGTTAATATAGTATTTTTCTTGTTTAATTATTTATTTTGTTTGTTGTTTTATGTTATTTATTTTTGTTGATTTTCTTTTCTAATAGATAAAAAAGTTTATAAAACTTTCTATGATAAAAGAGAATAATAATTAATTTTAAAAATTAATTAATAGTGATGAATATTTATAATATTTTGTTTTTTTTTCATTTGTTGATTTGTGTTTATTTTTGTTGATTTTAGTTTTTATCTATCTTGCGCTATTATAAAATCTTTAAAAATGAATAAATAAAATAAAATAAAATGATAATTGATTTAAAAATTACGTAATAATGATTAAGGTTGAAAATATTTAGTAGTTTTGTGTTGTTCTTCTATTGTTTTGATTTTGTTTATTTTTGTTTATTTTTTCTATTGTTACAAAATGTTAAAAATTATTTCAATTTGATAGAAGAAATTCATAATTAATATAAAAAATTAATAAAAAGAACTAATAAGGACAATTCTTTTGTTGTTTACTATTGTTTTGATTTTGTTTATTCTTGTTTATTTTTTTCCTGTAGTTAAAAACTGTATAAAATTATAACTAAAATAAAAGACATTGAATATTTAATATAAAACAGTTATATTTATTGTCCAACAATGATAATCTTTGAATGTGTCAAAATTTGAAATATCATTGTTTAAATTTTTTTAACAAATGATGAAATATCAATGTTTAAATTTCTATCTTGAGCTGTTATAAAATCTTTAAAAATGAATAAATGAAATAAAATAAAATGATAATTGATTTAAAAATTAAGTAATAGTGATTAAGGTTGATCATATTTTGTAGTTTTGTGTTGTTCTTCTGTTGTTTTTTATTTTGTTTATTTTCTACTATTACAAAATGTTAAAAATTATTTAAATGTGAGAGAAGAAATTCATAATTAATATAAAAAATTAATAAAAATAACTAATAAGGACAGTTCTTTTGTTGTTTACTGTTGTGTTTGATTTTTTTATTTTTGTTTATTCTTGTTTATTTTTTTCTTGCAGTTAAAACCTGTATAAAATTATAACTAAAATAAAAGACATTGAATATTTAATTTAAAACAGTTATATTTATTGTCCCACAATGATAATCTTTGAATGTATCAAAATTTGAAATATCAATGTTTAAATTTTTTTAACAAATGATGAACAACGATGTTTTTATTTGTTTATTGGGGCATTTCTGCATGTTTTTCTGTTATGTCCAAGTTGTCCATATTTTTCACACTTGTTATGCCTTGTGTATTCTTATGGAGCTTTGATTCTTCTTTTCTTTGGTCTTCCAGCTTTAATTCTTCCTTCTGGTGGTTGTACTTTTATTTGTTACTCTTGAATTGGTATGTTCCATGCAGTTTGATTTGGAATTGGATGTAATGTTTCTTCATATATTGCAAACAATGTTTCCTTTATGTAGAATTTTGAGCAATACTTGTAAGGATCTTAGTTCATTTGCTTCAAAATTATAAGTGCATATAGACATAGCAGTTCGTCAATTTGAAATCTGTTGCAGTTGCATTTTCTTTCTTGTATGTTCACAATAAAAGCTTCATTGAAGTCATACACAGTGAATATGTCTTCAGTCGAAGGTTTGACCTGTATACAAGTGAGAATATTACATCATAAAATAAGAAAAAGCAACAAAAAATAATAATTACATTAACAATAACTGAAAAAGAACTAAAATCGACAAAAATAAACAACAATCAACAAAAATCAACAAACATCAACAACAAAAATTATGGCAGAAAACAACAAAAACATTAAAAAATAGAAGATTTCATTAAATTTAAGTAAAAAAAGCAACTGCAAACAACAAATCAATAACAATCAACAAAAATTAACAAGAAACAACAATAGCAATAATAACAATAACAGTATAAATAATTTAATCTGAAGTTTTAAACTTTTCATATAATTCTCATTTATCATATCTTGTGGCCTTTTTGCAAGCTTTGTGAATGTTGATCTTGCATTGTTCCTATTTTCATAGCTCCAATCTTGTACCAAAGAATGCAGATATTCTAGTAATGTTGTTATTGGTAGCTCTTTAGCTCCTACGATAACTGCATTAAATGATTCAACTATATTTGAAGTCATTATTGAGTATATATTGTTGATTGAGAAAGCTCCAACCCATTTGTGATAGCCAATGTTGTAGAGGTGTGGCCTAATTCTTTCATCTATTTTGTCCAAGTCATTCATATGGTGCTCAAAATCTTTAACAATGTATGCCTTTGCTGCTTGATAAAATGAATCCTTGATGCATTTTGAATTTTTTTTGTAGCTATTCTTTAAGTTGTTTAAAAGATAATACATGCAAAAACCATGGGTGGCTTTAGGGTATATTTTTCTAATTACTTTTTCTATACTTTCATGTGTGTTAGAAACAATGGTCATTTCTTGTCTACAACCAAATGTTTCTTTTATTTTGGTGAAGAACCATTACCAAGATGCATCATTTTTTTAGTCAACAATGGAGAAAGCTAGAGAAAAAAACTTACCAGCAGCGTTTTGTGTTGTTGCATGTGCCACCATACGTTCCTTTCAAAAATGTGCCATCAACCACTGCAATAGGTCTGCAATATTTCCATCCCTTTATTGATGCATTAAGAGCCATAAAGACATACAGGAATGATTGATTACTTTTTGTTTCAAGTTAAACAACTGATATCAGATTTGTTGTCTTCAACATATATAGGAAACTTGGTAGAATTACATATGATTCGTCCGATTTGCCTTTTAATATGTGAAGTGCCTTTTCTCCTGATCTACAGGCTTTTAAGTAGCTGATGTTGATCACATATTCTTCTCTCATTTCTCTGACTATATCTCCTTTTTTGTATACTGTTTTAATGTTGTGATACTTTGATTTTACACAATCAGTCACTAAAGATGTTGTTGCATGTCTTTAGTCACTTAATCTAATTTTCATGCTGCGGGTGTGGCTGTTGTTGAATTTTTTGACAACAAATTTATTAGATTTTCCATTTCTTGTAGCCCTTATCCTCTATCTGCATTTTTCATCCAAGCATTTTGCAACATATATCTGTCTGTTTGATTTTATTATTCTGAACAGAAAGTGGTTTCAAATTACGTAAAACTTTAATGCTTTCTTGAAATCTTCTCTGTTGTTGTATATTTTTCCTTCTTCAGGTTTTGTTGTTGTTGCCATGCAGATTATTGAAGATTCTTCACTCTCATATTCTTGTTGTTTATCTTTATTTATGCTCTGTTGATGTAAAATCACTGTAGACATCGTATTTGCATAATGCATAAAATCTGTAGGTCGATTATTTTTTTCTGTATTCGATGAGTTGTGTTCAAAAGCTGACATTTGTGGTGGATAAGATGTTATTTGTTGTTGAATTTGCAGCATGTTGTTGTTGTTGAAGGTTTTATTTAGAAAGCTTTTATCAACAATACTGATGCATATAGGAAATTTTGTGAAATCTGATTCCTTTATCTTTAGCTGCAAATAGAAGAGTAGTGTTGCATCATCTTGTATCTTTAAAGGTGGATAACCATCTTTAACTTTGTATTGAATGATCATTTTTTGCAATTCTCCATCAAACTTCAAAATCAACATAATCCATAACTTCATTCCATCTTCCTTTGTGATGAACGAACACTGGCATGACTTTCATTGTGCCTGTTAAAAAAGAATCAAATAAATATATTATAGCTTTTTTGTTTATTTTTGTGTAATACCAAAGAAAGCAACTGAAATCAACAACAATCAACAAAGATAAATAGAAAATTGTGCATGTTTAAAAAGAATTGAAAGAAACATATCAAAACTTTTTTTTTTATTTTTATGTAACACTAAAGAAAGCAACTGAAATCAAAGAAAAATCAACAAAGATAAACAGAAGATTGTGCATGTTTAAAAAGAATTGAAAGAAACATATCAAAAATTTTTTGTTTATTTTTATGTAATACTAAAGAAAGCAACTGAAATCAAGAAAAATCAACAACAATCAACAAAGATAAATAGAAGATTATGCCTGTTTAAAAAGAATTGAAAGAAACATATCAGAACTTTTTTGTTTATTTTTATGTAATAGAAAATAAAACAACTGAAATAAAAAAAAAAATCAACAAAAATCAACAACAATTAACAAAGATAAAAAGAAGCA
>CATIWM010449167.1:0-13000 GCA_949671775.1 Mallotus repandus
AAATTGAAATATAAAATAAATCTTGCTATATTTCCCCTTGATTTTTCATTTAAACGAACAAAAACACAAAATCCAACAACATAAAAATCTAAATCTAGAATTGAATCAAGAAACTCAAAAATCTAAGCTCTTTTTTCTTCCATCTTTTTATGTTGTACCTTATGTTGAAAATTAGACAATGTTGGCGCAGCGAAATAATGTTCACGGAGACAAAATAAAATTTATTGCAGAAATAATCAAACAAATAAATATATGGAGGCGGTCAAACCGACCAATGGGTGAATAAGGTAGGCGATAAAATCTACCATATAAATAATAATAAATGACACCAAAATTTTAACGTGGTTCACCCTTAGTGTTGGGCTATGTTCACGGAACAAACTCCAAAAAATTCTTCCACTATAAAAATAGTAGGTACAAGAGAAACTCTTCTCTAGTTTAACACTAGAGATATACAATAAAAGAGATCTCATCAAAATAGTGGCACTCAAAGTGTTTCCCACACCCCAAAAGTAATTTCCTCACTATTTTGTCACTCATCCTTTGAGAAAAAATTCTCAAACCCTTAAGACTCTCTCACTCTCATCAAAGTAAAAATACTTTGAACTCACTTAATTTTTCCTCACAAGCTTCCTCTCCTTTTTCTTATTTGGCTTGTGGCTCTCTTGCTCCATTTCTTTGCTCCATCCTAATGACTATTTATAGCCAAGGCTTGGACAAAATTTTCAATAAAAATTTTTTTTATTTTGTCAGCACCGAATTCGGTGCTGACTTTAAACCTTTCTTTTTTTTAACTTTTAAACTGTGGCTCCACTCCACTAGAGGGACCATCACCTTATTCATTGAAACAAAAAACAGACATTTAAGGACAAATTCGATGACATATTAGCGAACACATTCATTATTTTGTGAGTTCTTTTTAGCTTACTTGATGGCATCGTGTCCGAGAGATTGAAGGTGGGAGAGCTGATGACAAGGCAAGAAAATACAGTATTGAGTAGTGAGGCCGAGAATGGAGAGCAAATTCGACGGTGTAGCTTTTGGAATCAGAGAAGATTTTGATTGTGATTTGAGGAAGAATTGAGAGGAGGAGGTTACTGCAAGAGAAAATAACAGAAACACGGCGAATTTCTTCATTGACGAAAGACGGGCACGGATAAATCACAAAAAAGTAATTTTCAGCGCATTGTGACTTTTTAAGTCTTCCCTTGCATTGTGTATATTAATTGACATCAGTGCATAAGCACTGCCACAATAAATTTCCTGAATCATTATTTTTATTTGCATAAAAAGCATTAACTTATGAAATTTATGGAATTTTCAGCGTTGAAGAGAATGCTGTCACTTGTTCCCTTAATCCTTCAGCTTCTTATTCTCTTACATTTTTCACTTACTGTTGCTTCTGACCCTGTCTACGAAGCACAAGCCCTTCTGAAATGGAAAGCTAGCCTTAACCAAACCAACCAACCCTTGACCTCATGGACTCTTTATCCTGAAAACGCCACTAACAATTCTTCTAAGGCAAGCCCATGTTCATGGCTTGGATTCAGTTGCAACTCCGCTGGAAGAGTCCTTCGTATAAACCTGACTAGTTCAGGTTTAAAAGGTACACTCCATGAATTTCCTTTCTTGTCTCTTCCTAAACTTGCATACGTTGATCTGAGCATGAACGAACTCTCTGGCATCATTCCACCTCAAATTGGTCGCCTTTCCCTACTCAGACATCTTGATTTGTCAGTCAATCTGAGATGTCTCGAAAAATCCCACCAGAAATCGGACTTTTATGGAGTCTTGAGACATTGCACCTGGTTCAAAACCAGTTAAATGGATCGATTCCAAGGGAAGTGTGTGATCTTAGGTCACTTGAAGAGCTTGCAATATGCAACAACTCTCTCCAGGATTCGATTCCTTCTTGTTTGGGCGATTTGTCCAGCCTGACTTGGTTGTCTCTTTCTAATAATTCACTGTCTGGTTCCATTCCTCCAGAAATGGGAAAACTTTGCAATTTGGTTGAGCTTTATCTGGACAACAACCACATAACTGGTCACATTCCATCCACTCTAGGGAACTTACAAAAGCTGACAAAGTTGCATGCTTATGACAATCAGATTTCCGGTCCTATCCTCAGGAAATCGGAAATTTGAACTTTCTGGATGAACTGGGCCTCAAAAACAACAATCTTTCAGGTCCAATTCCAGCATCATTGGGCCGCCTGAGAAGCCTTACCCTTCTTCATCTCCACCAAAATCAACTCTCTGGCTCCATTCCTGAAAAGCTGGGAAACCTGACATCTCTTTCTGATCTCGCGTTGAGTGACAAAGGGTCCAATTCCAGCATCATTCGGTAATTTAAGCCGATTACAATACTTATGCCTTCGAGACAACCAGCTTTCTGGTCCCATTCCTCAAGAAATTGGAAATCTATCATTATTACAAGATTTCCAACTTCACACAAACAAATTCACTGGTTCTTTACCCCAAAATCTTTGCCTCAGTGGAGTACTGCAGAAATTGGTTGTGAATGACAACCAACGCTCAGGTCCAATTCCCAGAAGTTTGAGAAATTGCTCAAGCCTGGTCAGAGTGCGCTTTGAGGGAAATCAACTTGAAGGAAATCTATCTGAAAGTTTCGGTGTCTATCTAAAACTGCAGAGAATTTCTGTGAGCAGCAACAAATTTTATGGAGAAATCTCGTCTAACTGGGGAAGGTGTCCCAAATTGTCAGGCCTGTTTATTGCAGCAAACAATATTTCTGGCGAAATACCGGCAGAACTTGGAAAATTGACCCAGATGGTTCAGCTTGATCTGTCTGAGAATCGCATAGTTGGGGAGATTCCCAAGGAAATTGGAAACTGACTTTTTTGCAGAAGTTGAATTTAAGTCACAACCAGCTCTCTGGAGCTATACCTATTGAACTGGGATCAATCCCCAAACTTCTGCAGCTTGACCTGTCAATGAACAGACTGAGCAGGTCAATCCCAGATACCCTGGGTTACTTGTTGCAATTGGTCTACTTGAATTTGAGCAACAACATTCAGTGACAGAATTCCCTTCTCGATAAGCAAGTTAGCCCATCTGTCTGAGCTTGATGCAAGTCATAACTCGCTCACTGGAGAGATACCTGAGAATCTGAGCAGTCTTGAGAGTTTGGAGATATTTAATCTCTCAAAAAATAACCTGAGTGGTTCTATTCCAGCAAGCTTTGGGGAACTGCGAGGCCTGTCCCAGATTGATTTTAGTCATAACAAGCTCAGCGGAGAGATACCTGCAGGACTTGCAAGTTTGCGGGAATTGACGAGCTTGAATCTCTCTCACAATAAGCTCACTGGTGTTATTCCAGCAGCATTTTCACAACTGCATGCCTTGTCATCGATTGATCTATCAGACAACGAGCTTTGGGGTCCCATTCCCAACAGTAAAGCTTTCCAAGATGCTGTATTGCAAGGTAACAGAGGACTCTGTGGCAACGCTAATGACCTGCAACGTTGCAAGAATGAAAAACATGTTTTGCGAAAGGGCCTAAAAGTTTTTCTGGTAATTGGACTTCCTATACTTGGAGCTGTTGTTCTGTTATGTACTTTAATTATCATATTATTTTTTTGTCTCCGAATAAGGAAGAGAGGTTCAGAGACCGAAAGCAATATGAACAATGAAGAATTGTTCTCAATATCTTGATGGGAAAAAAATGTATGAAGAGATCATACAAGAAACGGAGGATTTCGACCAAAAGTATTGCATCGGAGAGGGTGCATTCGGGCGTGTTTACAAAGCAGAATTGCTATCAGGGACTACTGTAGCTGTCAAGAAATTTCATTCATTTCATCATGATGAGATGGTAGGTCAGAAAGAATTTTTGAACGAAGTAAGGGTATTAACAGAGATAAAGCATCGAAATGTTGTGAAGCTGCATGGCTTCTGCTCGAAAGCCATGCACATTTTTTTAATGTATGAGTATCTCCCAGGGGCAGCCTGGCCACAGTACTGAGCAAGGATGAAGCAGCAATAGAATTGGATTGGGTGAAAATGTTGAAGATTATAAAAGGTGTGGCTTATACCTTGTCTTTCATGCACCATGAGTGTACACCACCAATTGTTCATAGAGACATATCAAGCAAGAATGTTCTGTTAGATTCTGAATATGAAGCTCATGTTTCTGACTTTGGCACCGCTAAGCTTCTGAATCTAGACTCGTCCAATAGAACTATGCTTGCAAGCACATATGGATATGTTGCTCCAGGTAAATTAATATGGTTCATTTTTTTCTTTTTCACTAATGGTCTCTAGATATGACGACATTGGCTAGTTTTTAACTTATTAATCTTGATATGGATTAGAATCTTGGAAAATTAACTGCACATAATTTACGTTAATCTGCTTTTGCAGAGCTTGCATACACAATGCAGGTGACTGGAAATGTGATGTGTATAGCTTTGGTGTGTTGGCACTGGAAATCATCAAAGGAGAGCACCCTCGTGATATCATCGCTACAATGCCACCATTAAACGATATGCTGGATGAGCGGCTACCACCTTCACCTGAAGTTGAGGAAAAATTGGCAATCATCGTAAACCTGGCATTTTCATGCTTGCATGTGAATCCAAACAACAGGCCAGATATGCAAAACTGAAATTTTCGATCCCAGAAAAATGGAAACTTGGTCGGATGTGGCGGTCTCTCACACTAGTCTGCAGCTGCATTTGTGTTTGTGTCTATATGCATTACACATGTTTGCATCTATTTTATCACAAAAATTAAGTAATGATATAAGAAGTTGTTGTTAAATATTATTTTCTTCCACCCTTTTCTAGCCACAAATATTAGTCCATCCCCTCAAATTCTGGATGAACTAGCAGTTGTCAAGAATATTGCAACTGCATGTTTGTGTAATTGGCTGAATGCATAGTTTCACCCCTGAACTTTACATGATTAACCTTTGACACCCTTTAACTTTTTATTATTTTCTATTGAACTTATAAACTTTTATTTTGAACTTTTTTCACCTTTCAATTTACTTTTTTCACCTTTCAATTTGTACTTTTTTATTCTATTTAACTCATACAATATCAAAACAGATAAAAATTAAATTTCAAATAATTTTAAACACATAAAATACTAAAATTAGCTTCAAAACAATATAAATAGAATTGAAAACTAATATTATAAAAGTTAGAAAATTTTTGCTTTTAATTATGTTCTCTTTCATTAAGCATTATTTTAATTTATCTAAGTTTTTATTGTGTTCATATCAATATTAATTTATAAAATACTTCAATTTTATGTATTATAGGGGTGAAATATGTTCAAAATAAAAGTTTAAAGATTGAACAGAATATAATAAATGTTTCTCAAAAAAAAGAATATAATAAATGTTGAATAAAATATAATAATGGGTGAAACTGTGCATTTGGCCGTATATAATTTCTCAGAATTTCTTAGTTCAAATTGCAATTTCCTAAATCTGTGTATCTTCTAATATTAAAAATTGTATAACTTAATAAATAAAATTGTAATCCAAAATCAATGAATTGATATATGATATAATATGATTTAAATAAATAGGTAAAAAGTAGATACAAAATGCTACAATACAAGCCTCCACACCACTCCACATGCATATGGGCAAAGAAGCTAAATTTTTGTTACTGGTAAGTAAAAGGGTAACTTAAAATTAAAATTTTTCAATTTTTATTAATTTTAAGTTGAGTAATGAGATATTCTACAGTTAGTTTTTTTTTCTAAATACTTTATTTTTATTTTATATTTATTACCATAGGATGAAGATATTTTCCATCATAAGTAAAACTTATTTTATAAAAAGTAAAGTAATTATAGAATCCTCCATGCAATATGCATTTTGATTTTCAATTAAATTAAAAATCATTTAAAACAATAAATTGAAATATTTTAACTTAAAATGTTTCCCAGGATATTTAACTATTGAATCTTTAATAATTTTTTTAATTACATGATAAACTAATACATCTTTATACTGAATTAATGATATTTAATTTAAAATTTTTAATATTTAAATTTTCAATATTAAATAATTATTTATATTTAATGTTTAATATTTGTTCTTTTATTATATCCTTTATCTGAAATTAATATTTAAATTTTCAGCTTTTAATTTTCAACTTTATCAAAGGCATCTTTTTTCATTTCTGGCTTTGGAATAAATGTGTGGATTAGGAGACATTTACCACATATTCCACATATATGGCTTGAATTTTGGATGCTATCAGTTTTAATTGCTTTTAGGCTAAGGAGCTTGACCATCACTATTTTGATATTGGAAAATGTTGATCTCGCGCCACCTGACTTTTACTTTTATATTTTTTGAGTTCTTAAATTACATTATTGAAAAAATTTATTGACAAATTATATATATTTAAATTATTACAAGACGAGTTCATCTAAGTGCATCTTAAGTTTTAAATTAAAAAAAATAAAATTTTAAAAAGTAAATATTAATTAATATTATGGGCAATATTGAAACTGCCCCAACCATTTTTTTGCTGACTACGGTATCGCATGCACAATAGCATTATTAGTACAAATAGTTCAATTTTGATTTTCTAATACAAGAAGGAAAGAACAAGGTGAGAATTCAAATATTACTCTTTATAATTAAATTCTCACACATTTTATTACTTAAATTATTTATGGAATCGCTATCACTATTAATTATTGAATCAAAATTTTCTATAACACTATCCATTGCACCAGTGCCATCACATAGGAATTTATTTAAAATGACTTTCACAATTTTTCTCCAGTATAGGTTCACATAGTTGCAAGTATTGTTATAGATACTTTTTCGTACTAAGATGACACTATAGCTCCTCACAGATAGTTGAGTAGACATTACACAATAATGGATAAATTATTCAAATAGTCACTAAATTTTATTCGCAATTTCAATTTTGTTATAAAATTTTAATTTGTGATTTTTTTGTCACCAAATTTTAATTTTTGTTTTAAACGTAGTCTCCGTTTAAGATTTTAAGCCTTAAAGTTATATAATATTATCATTTAAGTCCAAAAGATTATTTTCTTACAAATAAATCTATAGGTTCTAAAGATAATAAATAAGAGTAAATTCTCTACATGGAACCAAAACTTTACACTTTACAAAATGGTTCCATTACTTTAATTTGTATCTTTTTAGTACTAAAACATCGATTTTAGTTGCACCGGGAAGTCCCAAAAACATTATCAGGCCAAATTTGATGACGTGGCAACCAAAAATGCTTCATCAGCAGCCATGTCATATGCCACATCGGCAAACTGTTGCAACTTGTTTGATGTTTTGCTTTTCAGACTAGTTGAGAGAATTCTGAAATAATCCAATTCTGAACAATCATCATCATTAATTTAAGCTTTTTTTTGTTTTTTTCACATTTTACTTTTTATTGTTGACCTGTCATATAATATCGTTGCTAACGGGGCATCTCCAATTGTCATTTCATCAAATTTGGCCTGATTGTGTTTTTAGGTTTTCCCGGTGCAACTAAAATCACTGTTTTGGTACTAAAAAGATACAAATTGAAGTAATGGTACCATTTTGTAATCAAGTGCAAAGTTTTGGTATCGTTCATAAAATTTAACCTAATAAATAAAATAAAAATATATGTTTTTTTTTCTCCATGCCTTCAATTATAGAGAGTCTTGTCCATTATTTGCGTTTATTTGACTAGTCTAATACTAATAGTTTGAAAGTTTTAAGACAAGAATTATTCGATGCAGGACAGGCAGAGGTTAATATTCACCAAGAATATCATAATCAATATTGTGACTGTGTTGAATACAATAGAAAGTTGTGTATTATTAATATTATTATTATATTTTTTAAATTATTTTCTTGGTTTAGATTAAAATAATTGCTAGATAAATGAAAAATCGAAAAGAGAGTTTGGATTCCAATAATCCATTAGAATTACAACAATTGAGCATTTTTTTAAAAATTTAATACGAACTGTACAATAATTTTTTTATTAATAAACAGTCATTGAAAATTCAAATTATAAACTAAACTTATAACAAATTATAAATATTTATTTTTTTATAAAATACGGTGATAAATGATAAATATTCTAGTGACAATAGTCCATTTAATTCTTACCTTCTTTCTCCGTGTTCAAAAAAAATCTAAAAATACTATGTTTCACAAAAAAAACTTATTAAATTTTAATTTATTGTACAGTTTGTATCAATTATTTTAATTTATTGTATTCAACAAAGTCACAGAATATTGATTATGATATTCATGGTGAATATTAACATTTTCTTGTCCTGCGTCAAATAATTCTTGTCTTAAAACTCTCAAACTGTTAATATTATATCAGTCAAATAAACACAAATAATGGACAAAACTATCTACAATGGAAGCATGGAGAAAATAAAAATATATATATTTTTATTTTATTTATTATCTTTAGAACCTATGAACTTATATGAAAGGAAATAATCTTTTGGACTAAAATGGTAATATTAGATAATTTTAAGGCTTAAAATCTTAGACAGAAATTACGTTTGAAATAAAAATTAAATTTTAGTGACCAAAAAGTCACAAATTAAAATTTTATAACCAAATTAAAATTGCGAATAAAATTTAGTGACCATCTGTTCAAATTACTCTACAATAATATATAGATATATATTAGTTAAAATTTCTCAGTTGGACTTGACTGTAGATATTAGTTTTTATTTGATAGGTCGTCCACAATGTAAGATCCACAAAACTTTAAACATTGATGTAAATGAAAAAAAAAAATATTCAATAATATTTTGTTCATCACTAACCAACGATAAAACTGGGTGTGTTGAATTAAAATAAAAGTTAAATGATCTAAATAGGATAAATTTTATGGATGGTATCAGAACTTTGCATTCGGTTATAAAATGGTATCATTACTTTAATTTGTATTTTTTTGGTATCAAAACATGAATTTTAGTTGCACTGAAAAGTCCCAAAAATACAATTAGGTCAAATTTAATGACGTGGCAACTAGAAATGCCCCGTCAACAGCCACATCGTATACCATATCAACAAATTGTTGCAACTTGTTTGATGTTTTACTTTTCGGACCAGTTGAGAGAATTTTGAAATAATCTAATTCTGAACAAGCAGCATCATTAATTTAAGCTTTTTTCACTTTTTTTTATTGCTGATATGTCATATGATATGGCTGCTAACGGGGTATCTCTAATTACCACGTCATCAAATTTGGTCTGATTGTGTGTTTGAGATTTCCCAATGAAACTAAAATCGATGTTTTGGTACCAAAAAGATACAAATTAAAATAATGGTACTATTTTATAATCGAGTGCAAAATTTTGATATCGTTCATAAAATTTATCCGATCTAAATATATTATCAATAAATTATAATATAAATTATGTATTATACAATGTATATTTTTTTCATCACAATCATATATTCCATCATCTTATTTAACAGTCAAACAACAATGAAGTTAGGAAAATACCATTACTATAAATTATGTATCAAGAGTTATTTAATACTCCTTCAAGTAAGTTATATCATAAAAATTTGTCGAATTCTTTTGTCAGCAAAATTTCAGTTACGTAAGTGATTAATTTTCTTTTTTTTTTCTAAATGAAATTCAAAATTAATAAACTATAATTAATTTAATTATTCCCTCAGTTCCAAATTGATTATCCTTTTTTAGTATTTCGCTTGAATTAATAAAGCATTTAATAGGCTTAATTATAGAAAAAAAATAGCTAAATGGGACTAAATTACCCTTCTCTAAATATTGGAAAAACTTGTAAAATTTTACAAAACCAATTAATATAAATAAGGTTAACATAAAAAAAATTTTAATGTGTTAAGAAAAAGTTGGTAGAAAACTTGAAACCTAGTATCTTTTACTCTCAACTTTCACTTTTTTTCTAATCTAACCATTCATCTTCCTTAAGTAAGGAAAGGTGATTTTTGGCCATTCTTTACCTGAAATCACCTCTCTAAACCTTTTTTTTATCAATTTAGTTTTTATATAAGTGGTTATTCCAAATAAATTTAGGTTTTATTTTTTTTTTTTTGTGATTTCATCGTCTTGTTGCGGCATTTGGTTGTCGTTGTCTCATTACGACGTATTTTTTTCGTCTTGTTGCAGTTTTTTCTTTGTGTGGGTTATTCAGATAAGTAAAGTATATTCAATCAGACAGAGACAACGAATCAGATTATGGTCATTAGTATGTTGCAGAACTGGAGTCATAGGTATTTTAGTCACTATAGTATTATCAAATTTGTAGGCTTTGAGCCGATTTATTATGCTATTAACCTGGGTGTTGTTTCATCCTCTATAGTTTTTAGCAAATTCATTTTTGTGTTTCTATCAATGTATTGCTAGTTTGAATCAATAAAATTATTTTTCTTTTCAAAAAAACATAAGGTTAACATAAGGATAAAATAGGAAACAAATTAATGTTGCATTGGATATATAAAAGTAACAATTAGTTTGAATTTTTTTTTTTTTAAAAAGAGAAAATTAGTTTGGAACGGAGGAAGTAATAGTTAAACATGAATGGTGGTATGCAATTCGGTGGAGACTTAGGGCCTCTAATTTGATACTTTTGAGCCTTAAGGTCTTCTGTTATAGTGTATACATTAATTGACGTCAGTGCATAAACACAGCCACACTAAAATCCCTAATCATTATTTTCTTTGCATAGAAACATTAACTTCTAAAACTTCATGGAATTTTCAACATTGAAGAAAATGCTTTCACTTATTCCCTTGATCCTCCAACTTCTTATTCTCTTCCATTCTTCATTTACTATTGCTTCCGACCCTATATATGAAGCACTAGCACTTCTCAAATGGAAAGCTAGCCTTAACCAAAGCAATCAACCCTTGACCTCACGGACAGTTTATCCTGCAAATGCAACCAATAATTCTTCTAAAGTAAGCCCATGTTCATGGCTTGGAATTGGTTGCAACTCGGTCGGAAGAGTTCTTCTTATAAACCTGACCAGTTCATGTTTAAATGTACACTCCATGAATTTTTTCTTTCTTGTCTCTTCCTGAACTTGCATACATTGATCTGTACATGAATGAACTCTCTGGCATCATCCCACCTTAAATTGGCCAACTTTCCCAACTCAGATATCTTGATTTGTCCATTAATCTGCTATCCTGAAAAATCCCATAAGAAATTAGACTTTTATCGAGTCTTGAGGCATTGCACCTAGTTAAAAGTCAATTAAATGGATCAATTCCCATGGAAGTGTGTGATCTTAGGCCACCTGTAGAGCTTGCAATGGGTAGCAACTTTCTAAAAGATTTTATTCCTTCTTGTTTGGGAGATTTGTTCAGCCTGACTTCGTTGTATCTTTATAATAATTAACTGTCTAGTCCATTCCTCCAGAAATGGGAATCCTTTCAAATTGTTGGTTTATAGCAAAATTCCCATATTGAAATTTTAAGAAAAATGGAGGAGTCCTTTAGATTATAAATAGACTCATCCCCTCCCTTTGTTAAATCATCCCAAAATTGCCCTCTCTCGTATTTAGGCAATTTATTCTTTCTCTCTCTTTTGTAATATTTCCTCAATTATTGAAATATTATTTTCATAGTGTCCGAGGACATAGGTATAATTGGCCGAACCTTGTTAAATTTTGGTGTTTTATTTTATGTCTATTTAATAGCTATTGTTGGGGGTATAGGTGTCATGAATTATTGTGCTATTAAATTACTTGTCTTGGTAAAATTTTATTTAGGAGTGTGCTATTTAAGTGGACCATTGTGACCTACCACTCTTTCCTATTAATCTACCTTAGGGTGATTTTTTAGTACAATTGTTTTTCACTCTAGCCACCTGGACAATAGTTCTCAAGGTGAATTTGTTATTATTGGTGGAAATTAACCTAAATTCCACAACAATTGGTATCGGAGCTCTTGGTTTATTTTAGTATGCTCTGTAGTTACGGCTTAGGCTGATCTTCCATATCAGAAAAAAAATTTATTGGGCTAATTGGTATTCCGCGTCGATAGCTATTAAATAGAATTTATAGCAGAAATGACAGATAGCACAAAAGTAGCCACATCAACGTCAACAGCTTCATCATCTTCAATTTTGGCAAGAAATACTGTGACAAATACTAGATTTGTAGTAGAGATTTTTTATGGCACCGGTCATTTTGGCATGTGGCAAAGTGAGGTTCTAGATGCTTTTTTTCAGTAAGGTCTAGACATTGCCATTGAAGAAGAGAAACTAAATGGTGTTGAGGAGAAAATATGGAAGAATATCAATAGATTGGAATGAGGCACCATTCGATCGTGTCTTTCTAGAGAGCAGAAGTATTCATTTTTTAAAGAAACTTCTGCTTGTAAATTGTGGAAGGCACTGGAGTAAAAATTCTTTAAGAAAAGCGGTCAAAAAAGCTCTGCATGAAAAAAAAGATTATTTTACTTCAACTATATTTCAAGTACACTATGAATGATCACATTACTAGCTTTAATCAGCTGGTGGCTGATTTGATGAATATGGACGTGACTTTTAAAGATGAAGATTTGGCTCTGATGTTGATGGGATCACTTCCTGATGAGTTTGAGTATCTTGAAACTGCTCTACTTCATGGGATGGTTGATGTGTCTCTCAGTAAAGTAACTGCTGCCTTGTATGGTTACAAATTGAGAAAGAAAGAAAAGCAAGAAAACACAAGTGTAAAAGCAGAAGCTCTTATTGTTAGAGGTCTTTCACAGAGTCAGAATAAAGGAATGAGAGGGAGGTCCAGGTCAAAGTCCAGACTGAGTAAAGATGAATGTGCCTTTTATCAAGGAAAAGGACACTAGAAGAAAGATTTTCCCAAGCTAAAAAATAAAGGCAAACCTGAAAGGGGAAAGGTTGTCTCATATTCAAATGTAGCTGAGTATGATGATGCAGATTCAGACCTCTCAATTGCTACTACACCATCGACCAGCTATTCTAGTTCATGGTTACTAGATTCAGCTTGTAGCCACCATATGACCCCCA
>CATIWM010449304.1:0-51360 GCA_949671775.1 Mallotus repandus
TATATTAAAAAATAATTAAAATTAAAATTAATAAATTTTATGAAAATAGAAAAATTATGTAATTTGTTTGAAAGTATATTTTCTATAACAAAAGTAGTACAATTATCGTTTTTAGATATTTTTATAAAATTTAACAAAAAAGAGTTAGAGTTAAATTAATTAATATTTATAACTTAATTATTAGTTGAACTTAAAAAATGGCATCAAATTAATTTTTGTGTAAATAAAAGTATTAATATAAAAAATATTGCAATAATAAAGTATCACAGTTCAAATAAAAATTTTACTAAAATTGTAATAAATTATAAGTTTAATAGGATTGTAATGTTTAAATTGTTATACGAAGAAAATATAACTTTTGTTATTTTTAAATTTTTATTAACAAATAACAAATAATTTTTATTATCTTATGATTAATTATGACCATAACATTTTTTTTATATAAAATCAGATCTAGAGTTAAGAAAAATTAATCATAAGAAATATTGAAGTAATATCATATAATTATTTAAATAAAATATTTATAAAAAATTGTAATGAATTATAACTATATTAAGTTAATATCAAATTGTTATATAAATAAATAACAGTGTTATTATTTTTTAAATTTTTATTTAATAATAATAATAATAAGTTTAATTGTTTATTTATTATATATCACGAGTCAAATAAATTTTTTATTCACGTGTAAAACCCGTGGTTGTTTGCTAGTATATATAAATGTACGAAGAGGGGGGACGACAAGTAAAATTACAAAAAAGTCTTTACTTATTATTATATAAAAATTAGATAATTTCATCTTTTACTAATAAAAGTAAATTAAAGTAATTAAAATATAATTTTATTTTGATATATGATTTTAATTAGGTAAAAAGTTTATTTTCTACTTTAATTAGGTTAATTTCTATTTTATCTCTCATAAAAATTAAAATAACTAAAATATAATTCTAATTTAATTGAAAGCATGTTTTCTATTTTAATTAGGTTAAATTCTTTTTATCTCTAATAAAATAAAATAAAATAAATTAAATTAAATTATAATTATACGTTAATTGAAAGTATATTTCCTTTTCTAATTAGGTTAATTTCTATTTTATCTATAATAAAAATAAAATTAATTAACATATAATTCTAATTTAATTGAAAGTATGTTTCTTATTTTAATTATATTAATTTCTATTTTATCTCTAACAAAATTAAATTAATTAAAATTTTCGTGATAATTTTATTAAAAATATATATTTTTCTATTTTAATTAGGTCTACTTATATTTTATCTAATATAAATCAAATTAGATAATATAATTTTATAAGTCATATTATATTAAATTTAATAATAATTAAAATCAAAATTAATAAATTTTATGAAAATAGGAAAAGTATATAATTTATTTTGATAGTAGATAATTTTATAAATAAAAAATAGAGCATATAATTTGTTTAAAAGTATTTTTGTAAGAAAAGTAGTATAATTATTGTTTTTAGATGTTTTTATGAAATTTAACAAAAAAGAGTTAAAATTAAATTAATTAATATTTATCATTTAATTATTAGTTAAACATAAAAAAAATTACATTAAATTAATTTTTGTGTAAATAAAAGTATTAATTTTAAAAATATTAATATTAAAGTATTAATATTAAAAATATTAAATAAAAGTAAGTGAAAGCATTAATATTAAAAATATTAAAGAAATAAAGTGTCATAACTCAAATAAAAATTTTACTAAATTGTAATAAATTATAGATTTAATGGGATTGTAATATTTA
Source organism: Mallotus repandus (assembly GCA_949671775.1). NCBI lineage: Eukaryota > Viridiplantae > Streptophyta > Magnoliopsida > Malpighiales > Euphorbiaceae > Mallotus > Mallotus repandus. Next base: position 1,769 of record CATIWM010449304.1, read on the forward strand.
AATTGATATATAAAGAAAATACAATTTTTATTATTTTTAAATTTTTTATTAATAAATAGCTAATAATTTTTTGTTATCTTATTATTAATTATAACCATAGTTTTTTTTATATGAAATCAATTTTAGAGTTGAGAAAAATCAATTACATAATTATTTAAATAAAAAATTTATAAAAATTGTAATGAATTATAACAATATTAAATTAATATTAAATTGTTATATAAATAAATAATAATTTTATTATTTTTAAAATTTTTATTTAATAATAATAATATGTTTAATTGTTTATATACTATATATCACAAGTCAAATAAAATTTTTGTTCACGTGGTTATTTACTAGTATATATATATATATATATAATTGATTTTTGTTTTTGGCCAACTATATATATAATTGAATTGATCATTCATATAATTCATAATAGGCAAAACACATTTTGAACCCCCCCCCCCCCAATTTTTTTTCACATTGCACCCATCTACTAAATTTTTTGCACATTTTACTCCTTCATTCTCAATTTTAGACACATTGAGCACTTGTTGCAAAATTGAGGGTTAAAATTATCAAAATTAGTCCTGTAATTTAAATTTTTTTATTTAATTCTTTTAATTTTTATTATTAACAATTAAGTCGATACAATTATTAAAATAATTCAATTAAACTCATTAAAAAATTTAAAAATTGTAAGTACCAAGCAATAAATCAACTAACTTAATCTTAATAATCGGTTTATGAAAGAATGAAACTTGAACGAGTTAGTGACCTTCACAAATCAAAGAATAAAACTTAAAAAGTGAAACTAAATAAGAAAAGGGGCAAAAACAAAAACTAATGAGGAAAGAGACATGCTTGAAAGACAAAAAGAGTACGCTTGTAATTTATCAAAAAGTGATTTTTTTTGGGTTAAACTATTAAAAAAAACTGTAAATTTCTCCTTTAACTAATAGCTGACACCATTTAAATATTTAATTATGGTTGGTTTGACTTGATTAAAGGAATGAAAGTTCATTATTCATAAGGTGGGAATTTGCACTCCCATTCCCATTTTTGAAATTAATTTTAAAAGTTCTTTGCCATGCCATTTTGATTACCAATTACAAAACAATCAAAAAACATTAACAAAATAGTGAGTTAAAAGATGGTGATTGCTATGGAGTTACGATGATTAGAGAAAGAGACAGAGAATGTATGAGTATCGGTGATGAGTTTTCTTGATAGAGTTGACATGAGAGAGAGAGAGATTATAATGGCGAAATATGTTTATTTATTTATATTAATATTTTCATTATTTCATTTTCAACTCCATCATTTTTTTTTGTTCAGTTTATGATCCTTCAAGTTTTTCATTTTAATTTTGATGCAGAAGGAGAGATAATTATAAAAGCAAATGAAAATATCATGGTGAGAATTCTAGACATGCAGATTCATGAGATATAAAACTTAAATCAGTTCAAAATAAAATTTAAAATTTGGAGAAACATGAAATTAAAAAGTGTAAAAAATCGAAAAGAATATATATTATTATTCATTTGACCATATAAATTTGACAAAAAAATAATCAAGTAAAGTTGGTTTGCGAGCTATTTGAAATCAATATGAACTTTAACTACTCAAATAGGTTATCAAGTCAAGTTCAATTTTCTAAATATATGACTCAATAGATTTACCAACGTGTAATATATCTTATATATATTTAATATTTTACTAATTTATTTTGATATAATTATAAATATATTTTATTGAATTAAATGGAGCGCAAAATCTTGTTTAAACACGAGTTGAGATTAAAAATTTTAAAATATATATTTTTAAAATTTTAAAATTTTTTTTATAGATCAAATCGAGCTGGATATAAGAATTATTTGTTATTTGTTCAGTCAAGCTCAATTCTCCTTTTGTTTTGTTCACATGTCGGGCAACGTTAATGCTGATTGGATGGCTAAGCATACAATACAATTGTAACTTTCTTCACTCGCTTGGCTACTTGTTTGTGCTTTCACGGCGACTTTTGAGAAAAGTAAAAAGGTTAAGCTACCTTCATTTCTTTCAGTAGGATCATATGATGTGATAAGTATTATGTTTTGAATTGAGTCGTATAAATACATGCAACAGCTTCAGAACGATGAACAAATTAGAAGACACAAATGACATGTAATAAAAATCTTAGAAACAGCAACTTATGAGTTGCAGCAAGAATTGCAGGTCGCTTTATTGTATGTTTATGAATAATACCCTTTAAGCTTTGCAGCAAACAAAACGACCAAGTCCTTTAGGAGCATGTGCATGTCCATCTTCATCTCCTGCAATATCTACTTCCTTTTGCTTATGCTTCCTTTTTTGTTCATCTTTAGGCACAGTAACTATAAGCAGGCCATCATGTATTGAGGCCTTAATCTCATTAACCTTAGCATTTTCAGGCAATCGAAATTGCCTGAAAAACACACCTCTTGCCCTCTCTTTGCAGTGCCACTTTTCACCTTTCTCTTCCGCTTCCTCTTCTTCTTTTCTTTCTGCACTAACTCTGAGTACTGTTCCTTCGTGAACCTCAAGCTTCACTTCGTCCTTTGTAAGGCCTGGAAGGTCGAATTCAAATACGTGGGAATGACGAGTCTCCTTCCAATTCATTTGGGTAACTAAATTCTCAGAAAAGAAACCTGGTAATGGATTAAACCAATTGCTTTGATCTAACAAATTCTGAAGAAAGGACATTGTTTTTTGTTGGGTGGTGCTTCAAGACACTTGAAAATAACATACTGTCTACTTGAATTCTTGGAGTATAAATAAAGGATCAAAATGGCTCTCGAAATTTCTGGTCAACGTTGAATGTGGAGGCATTATTGTTGGGTTTTCTGGTATTTTAGAGAGCCAATTGGAAGTGAATTTTCTAGATTAGTCCCGAATATATATGGTAGAAATTGAATCCCTAAATTCTTTACTAATATCATAAATTAACGCAAATAGAGACCGTAAAGTACTTACTAAAACTTTGTAGAAACAAAACCAATACAAGAAACTTTAGATTTGACCTGGAGGCTTGCATCCATCATAGAGAGGTCTAGAATGATGTCAAGAAGAAAAATTCTTAGAGCACGGCACCATGGGTTCTTTTGGGGCCTTCATCAATTTGAAAATGGTGACCCACCCATCATGGGTTCTTTTGGGTCCTGCATTCATGGGGCATCCATTCACACATGCAGGCACCATATGTAAGCATTATTGAATGGCAAAACACATAATGACCCCTATACTTTTGAATATTTTCACATTGCGTTCTATGATTAAATTTTCAATACATTGTGTCCCTTCACTTTTTATTTCTGACACATTACACCGAACCCTTATTAAACAAGAGAATTAAAAAATATCTAACTACTCCCTATATTTTTAAATTTTTTTTGTTTATTTCTTATAATTTTTGTTATTAACAATGAAGTTTATATAGTTATAAAAATAATGAAATTAAACTCAATAAACAGTTTAAAAAATATATAATTTTTATGTCATTAACATGTCAATAATCTGTATCTAATAGTATTGTAATAGTATAGATATATATGGTCATAAAAATTATGACAAATTATAAGCGGAGAGATTTAACGCGCATCCAAGTATTTGACAACCATAGCATCATGGGCTCAAGGTCTATTAGGGAGCACAATTAGGGCTATAAAACCTAAATCGGAGATGGAATCGCCATCTGAGTGAAATCTGAAAATACTTTTGTAGCAACTGGATTCCGCATAGCACCTTAGCAGCCGTCCTCATAGACTATATTCGGAAACTAGGTGTGGGAATTTAGAATGCACACGCAACTATGCGATTGGTCTCCATTTATATTTTGTGCTTTATTACTTTTAATTATTAAATTATTTCTTTATTTACATGAAAAATGCAGTTTCCTTCAGATAATTTTCAAAATTTTACAATTAGGTCCAAGTTTCCAATTTAATCCATTTTAATGCAATTCTAGTTTGATCACAACATTAATCACAAATATATAGATTTAAACAAGATAATAAATAAAAATAAAAGCACACACGAAGAAAGAGAGAGGAGAAATAATTTACAACATTTTCACACACAAAAAATAAACACTAAAATAAAATAAAATCTAAATAATTATTTTATTGGACAGTAGCCAAAAATGCTACTTATTTAATCTATCATCCTAAAGTATAAAATTTAAATTAGTTCTCCAAATAAAAGAAAAATACCTACAAGAAAATAACGTAGTTAGTTCCACAAAAATTAAATACAATCATATAAACTGAGAAAACTAAAATAACCAAATGAACTTAATATACAAAATTCTACCAATTACTTCATAATACATAATTTAATAAGTACCACCTATTAGATTATTTAAAGGACAAATCATTATTTAATCCACTAACTATTAATTAATAAGAAGATGAAAAATGAAAATAAAGCTAAAAAAAGAAAATGACAAAACTCTTCCATAATCTGAAATCAATTTAAACTAATTATGTCAGAAAAGAGCTTAGAAAATGAATCAAGGACATAATAGAGTCTACAATGGCAGCGCCTCGTTGTTGAGGCATTGTCTTAACACACTAAAGTGATGAAAGATCGCTTTAGCACACTAAATCGACACCTATTTGATAAGATGTCACCCAAGCTCTTATTGCTTCTTACTCAACTAATTACACTCATACTTGTGTTCAAGTGGTCACTTTTGTGCTTGAGATTGATTAGCTGGTGAGGGCCTTCTTGGTTTACCTTTTGGGCACCACTCTTTTTACTGACACTACAAACTCTATCAATTTGATTTTTCCTGATTCCATTGTGACACTTAGATTTAGTAGCTACATAAATTTAGTAGCTACATAGCTACATATGATTGGGGCAGTTGCGCTTTCGCCTACTTATATAGGAGCAACGATGAGGTGGTCTGTTGGGCTAAGAGATTATATGAATTTGGTATGTTTTCTTTCTCTTTATCATTGACTTTTTTAATTTTATGATTAGACGTTGAAAACTGAACTGCCATATTAATTCTTATAGGTTTAAGGTTTGGAGCTTTGACTTATTTGAGAGATTATCCTTGTGGGTGAGAGATGTTTTCCAGCTCTTGCGAGCTGTGGTTCGAGTCATACTTTCTGGAAGGCATTAGCTATTATGCATCTCCATTACAAGTGGCTCAACATGATTTATTTCTTTTGAATTTCCTACAGTTATTTTACCTTTCTTCGAACAATTTTATTACCTTAGAAATGTTCCTCACTCTAAGATTGGTAATGTTTATAAGTTTGAACACTTCCTCACTCTAAGATTGGTAATTTTTATAATTCTGAACACTATCCAAGTATGATAAACTAAATATATGGCCTAGGAATTCATTATGTTCTTTTTAGTTGACTTTATTCTTAAAGTCAAGGAATTTCCCAAACATTTATCACTTAAGGCCATCAAATAGTTTGGATGGGCTTGAAACCGAACTAGGCAATTGACCAAATAGTTCGGATAGACTAAATAGTAGTTGATATCAATTGATCCTTAAATTTTCTCCTCCTTTTGTCTAAGATTGCTGCGATTACAGGCCTATCTGTTAGAAGGTTAAACAAAGATACCAACCTAACTTGTAAAAGTCCTACACGGTTGTACTTATACTCTACTTAGGACATGTTAATTATTTTTCTAATTTTGGTGACACTAATAAAAGGGTACATCCAACGTTTCTAACTCTATACTAGAAACCTGAGCAGTTAACTCAAACTGGGAGACATCTACTATTGATATAATAGGCTAAAAATGAAAGGCCTAATAACGAGTTTCCTTCCATTAGCCAAAATTATAACTAGTGGAAGCATCTCTTTAGTAATTTTTATAGGGCTAGGGCAAGTAATCAATCTACAGAGCTAGTATAAAAGAAAAGACACATGTTTGGCCTTATTGAGCACTGGGATGAATTTATATTCATTGAAATGAAATATCCATAGCTGACATGCTCCTTTTTTAAATGAAATATTATAATCCTTACAATCAACATGTAACCTAGGGCTTGCTTTTTCTCTAAAGGTTGGAGGCCAAATATGATGGCTAGATTATAAAGTGTAATAACCATCACACTCTCTTTGAACATAAATGTATTTGAGGAGCGAGACCATAATAGGCAGATAGTAGATAATAAGGGCTTATTAATAGGGAAATAAGTATTGGTGACTTATAAAAGCTTATAAATTCCAGTTTTTCTGTAGACCTGAAAGAAAAGTAGCTTCTAGTCGGGCAAACTATACTAAAAAAAAATAACTTTGTGAGTGTTGGCCAAAAGCTAATTGAAATATTGTTGGTCTCAAATGTCATATTATTAAGCCAATTAGATCTTAGAGGGTCATATTTCTTAGAAGCGAGAATGAAGTTTATATTCCAACCATCATCTAGGACTAAAACAGGGCCTTAAGATGACACTATTAGGGTAATCTGGAGATTTGATAAGTACCTCGAAGGTAGCCACTAGAGCATCAATGGTTTTGTTTGACCTTTTTAATTGAGATAATAGCTCGGTCTTAACATTAATATGGTTTGAGGTGCTTTTCTTGGATTTATCCATATTTATTGGCTTGATAAAAGAATAAGGAAGTTAAGATTTATATAAGGAGGAAGAAGACAGAGTGGTGATTAAGACTTGTTTACCTATGGTAGGAAAGGCTTCTAGAAAGATGCAAAGATCTTCGTAAAAACAACACATAGTTAGAGAAGCTCCTGAAATAGAGAAACAAGGAGATGTTTTTAGCAAGTGGATAAAATAAGGTGGTCATACACCTTTTATAGGTGAAAATTTGAGCGATTATTTTTCAAGCAAGCAAATGATGATAATGCTCTCAGTGTAAATCTCAAAAAAAAAAAAAAAAAAGACAATGCCCTTAGTGTAGGTAGTAAACTAATTTTTTACAAATAATATAGGGCCATATAGCTGGATCATAATTTAAGCCTAAAAAAGGGAGCATAACCTTCATTTTATCTAGCTTTTTGAATCATATTATAGGGATATTGTTTGGACCAATTTGCATTTATGGGTTAGAACATGTTTGGTTTTAATTATTTTTAAATCCATGTATCTTGTATCTTTTTCTTCCTAAACTAGATAAGGATTAATTAAAAGTATTACTCCCATTTAAGGTAGGGTTGGCTAGGCTACTTATAGACACTATAATTTTTATTATTATAAAGGATATAAAATTTGACAATAAAAACCAAACCTAATTTTCTCTACAATTTATGCAAACTTTTGTTCTTTTGTTTTCCATTGATCCCAATGATCAACCTTCCCTATTGAGCTAAGTTCTTGTTAGATTTAATTTTAACAGGTTAAAGGGATAGAATTTGTTATATTCTTCTTGTCACTCTATGCAAATAACAAAGTTTTGCTTTTTTTTATCTCTCGCTTTTGTGTGGTTGTGATTGTGATTGGTTCACATGACCTCCTTAAACCAATCTAAAAGTATTTGTTAGATAGTTATTTGGGAAACAATTGTATTATGATAATAATGATAAAAAAACATACTTTACACGGTGGACTAACCATTTAAAACATATTGTATGAATAAATTATATTTTATTTAATAAACATGAAAAAACAAGGTAAAATTAAACTATTTGTAAAATTGCATATTTAAATCATATTTTCATACTAGAATACAAGTCTTATGGAAAGGAAAAAAATGGGGGAGGATGGAAAATGGGAGAGGAAAATAAGGGAGAAAAGTACTTTTTCTTATTTGGTTTGAGAAGAGGAAAATAGGAGAGGAAGGAAAATAAGCTTTATTTTCCTCTCATCATTGTCTCTCTAAATTGGAGAGAAAATAGGTAAAAGCGGGAGTATTTTGCAATTGTACACATCATTTGACAAATTTTCCCTTATTTTTTTGTCTTTTCACATACCATCTCCCCCCATAATTCTTAATTTCTTTAACAGCTACGTTTCTCTAACCTCGAAACCATCTCTTGAATATAAGCATGATAGTAAACCCTAGATAAAATCTTCAAAGTTAAAATACAATCCAATAACCTGTTTATAGAGAGAGGCGCCGAGTTTGAGCTCTTGATGAACAAGAGTAGTAAGGAACTTCTAGGAGCCTCGAGACTATCTCGGCATACATGCCCTTCTTCACTCGTGGATATCCTACGAATGCCCACTGTACTCCTCTTCTTGGAACCGAACGTGATTTTGATCTCCACCTCAGTTGATCTTGTCGTGTCTTTTCTTTGTTGTGTCTGTTCTGTTGCTTTGATCTTGCCATTACATCTATTCTTTGTTGGTTTCACTCTTTTTTTTTTATAGGTGAGTGTGTATAGTGCTTTGTTCTTCTTTGTGTCTATTCTATGTTACTTCATTTAGTCTTCCTTTTTTAATACTTTTTTTATCTGTTGCTTTGATTTTTTTCCTCTCAGGTAGTGCTTGGTGTTGCTTCCGAAATTGTTTGTATTTGAAGGGTGTTTTCGTTTTTGGGTTCCCTCTGTTCAAGCAAAAAAGGTTAGTTCTTTTCTTTGAAAAAAAATTAATGGGATTGAGGGAAGTTTTGCTATCTATGATGGGTGTTGTGATTTGCTTTTATGTTTTGTTGTGGGAAGGGCTTGGATCAGTAAGTTTGTTTTCCATTACTCTAATATATGGGTTTTATTTTCTTTTCATTGATCATAAGAGTTTTGAATTTATGGATGTAGTTGTGCTTGTTTTGTTAATAATTGTGAATTTTTTTGGGTATTGAATTTGGATTTGATTTGATGTTTTGATATTGGAGATGTTCGTCAATATGTGTTTTGGGATAATTTGATGCTAAGAATAACTTTGTATGATGATTTTAAATGGTGGGGAAATAAAGAACTAATCTTTTTTTTATTTAGCATAACAAACCTCAGGGTAATTTGTTGCCACAATGAGAATTCAAGAATGTTTTGATTTTGGGTTTGGTTTAGATTTTTGTTAGCAATATTGTTGGTGCTTGTTTGGAGACATTGTAATGCTTCATTGATATGTTGCTCAGGTTTGGTAGGATCCTATTTCATTTAATGTTTGGATCCTCTTTCAAATATAAACAAGATATATTATTTAGTCCATATTTTTATTACAAATTTTAATAAAAATTTATAATTTATAATATTAAATGTAAGTTAATAGTTAATATTTTTAAATATTCTTAATTTTTACAAAAACAAGTAGTTAATTATTAACAATTATGTTGCTCAGGTTTGGTAGATTCCTATTTCAAATTAATACATATTTAGAAGATAATTCTAAAAATAATTAATTAAGTTAATTATTGCACCAATCAACCCAAAAAAAAAAAAGCACAATAATTAATATATGTTGTTGGGCCAAATACATTTTTCTTCTTCCCTTTTTATTGAAGCGTGTGATAATTAATAGATAAGAATTTTGCATCATAACATCCAGAAGAATCATTTTTCATTGTATGTGAATGTGATTTAAAGATTAAAGGCATTAAGGTATTGGGTCATCGAATTTTTCTGCATGACCATAGCTTGAACTTTTTTTTCATTGCAACACTTGTTTTTCTATGTTTGAATTCCTTTAATTTTTTTAGTTAACATTCTTTTTTATTATGGAGCTTTTTATTTTGAATCAAAAAAATATTTTAATATATTTCATTAATTATTTAATAATTGTTTATTGAAGATGGATAGGGACGATAACAGAGAAAATTACTTATAAGCAAACATGGAGAGTACTTATGATGACATGTTAGTAGATACTTTATGTCCTATGCAAGAGTCTGAAATTAGATGGAAAAATATTATGAATAATTGGCAACGTCAATGTGTTCATGTAGTTGTCCAATCAGTTTGTTATATTATGCATCTTTTACATTTATTGGGCATTCAATGTCTAATTTTTAATAAGTCCCCGAGCAATAATGTTGAAAGAGAAGCTGTTAGATAAAAGTTAATGACTCAACTTACTCAGAATGAAAAGGTTTGTCACAATATTATACGTATGAGTCCTTATGCTTTTACATTATTATGTCGAAGATTGAGAGGAAACGGTGTATTGAAAGATTATAAATTTACAACAATAGAAGAATAAGTTTCCAAATTTTTGCACATATTAGGCTATAATTTTAAGAATCGAGCATTGGGATTTTTTTCCAAGGCTCAGGTGAGACAGTTAGTCACTACTTTCATAATGTACCATGAGCTATCATCACATTAGAAGGGGAATTCCTACACCCACCTTTTGGAGCTGAAGTTCCTTCTCAATTATTCAATAATAGTATATTTTATCCTTATTTCAAGGCAAGGCTTATATATTTACACAAATATTAAAAATTTCAATGTTTATATACACACATACATACACACATATGACATGCTATAATTAGAGGTGAATGTACTTTAACCAACATGATTGTGTTGGTGATATTGATTGTACACACATTCGTGTTAAAGTGCCATGAGAGGATGCTTCTAAATTTCAAAGGAGAAAAGATTGGCCAACCCAAAATGTATTAGCAGCATGTTCTTTTGACATGAAATTTACTTACGTTTTGCTTGGTTGGGAGGGAACTGCGTTAGACTCAAGAATTCTTAAAAATGCATTAATTAGAGAAGATAAACTCATTATTCCTTAAGGTAACAAACTCACAATTTTTTTTTTCTAAAAATGCTAAACAACATGCTTCAATTTATTTATCTTTGTAATAGGAAAATTTTATCTAGTTGATGTCGGGTTCCCATTACGGAGTAGGTTACTTGCACCATATAGAGGTGTTCGTTATCACCTAAAAGAGTACTCTGGACATCCACCTGAGAATGCAAAAGAATTATTCAATCATAGTCATTCGTCCCTTCGAAATGTTTTCATTACTAAGAAATGCATTTGGACCAATTATTATGAAGCCAAATATTAAAAATAGGATGAAGACATTAAAAAAAGTCTTTGGAGAATGCAAAGATTTATTTGATGGTCTTAGTGGATTTGTTCGGACTTCTACAATTAAGATGTTTAAAGCTGAGAATGAAGTTTGGGAGCACTTAATTGAGGTAACTATTTGCTATATAATTAATGAAAATTAAGTTTCCTAATTAGAAAATAATGTCTACAAATTTAATTTAATTTTGTATTTAGGCAAAACCACAAGCTCGTAAGTAGATGCATACACCAATTCAATTATGATAAACTATATGAGGTTTATGGTGAGTAGAGGGCCACTGGTCAATATGCAAAAAGTGCAAATGAAAAGGTCTAATGTTGGCAGAAAGAAAAAAATTCATCACAAATTAACTTGAATGAATCGGTTGATGGTTTGTTGATGTATGATAATGAAGGAAATTGGTCACATGACATGCAAAATGATGAAGGTAATATTAATGCTTTCAGTTCAGAGCCAACACCTTCAATAAATTCTCAAGGCACATTGTCTTCTAAAAGTTCCAAATGTACGACAACCATGATGGAAATGTTGGAAACTCAATATCAAAAATTGAATTATGGAATTAAGTGTGTTTTCTAAAGTGTTGGAAAGGGGAAATGTTACTGCTGAAAGATCTCTAGCAATTTTTGAGAGTGGTCGACCTCATTACTACAAGGAAGAATAGATTTACTTAGAGTTGGAATTAAAAGGAATGCATCCAGATTTTGTGATGAATGCTTATTGTTATTTATCAAATAATCTAGCAGCAACAAGAGCTTTTTTTGGTCTCTCCTGAGCTAGACGTTTGAAATGGTTGATGAGGAGTACGGGCAACATGTGATAAGGTGGCAAAAAAGTTTAATCATTGAGGATAATTATAATTAAAATATTGCTAGTAAGTCTTAATTAAGTGTTATATTAAAATATTATTATGTATCCTTATGCTTTATTTTATTAAAACTTCATTTGGTCGATGAGATCATTAGAAATATTATTAATTACAAATATAACGTAAATGATAATGTATTTGTAGAACAATAGTATATGTTATTTAATTATGGCTGTTGTTCTGTGTATTTTGTATAACAGATGGGTTGCTTTGTGACTAATTTAATTGTAGTTGTCAAATTTCGAGTTTCAAACCTAATACAATTTTGATCCATAAATATTTCAATTTTATATATACTATTTTTGTTAAATTAATAATTTGAATTTCTCAAAAAAAAAAAAAAAAGAATTGACTACTTTAATGAGTTTTATATTTTTACAAAGTTCATCAATAAAAATTTGAAGTTTTATATTTGTACAAAGTTCATCAATAAAATTTTTTTAAAAAATTTCATCAATAAATAAATAAAAAATAAAAGAATTGAAATAAGTATTATTTTTTAGTACATGAATATAATAGTAAATATATCATATACTTATTATTTTTTTTAATATTTTATTTTCCCAATAAAAAAAGTACAATAACTTTCTTTTATCCCTATATTATTTTCCTTCAAATCCAAAAACAATAGAAAAAAATGAAAAAAGAAAAATAACATTATTTTGCTTCATATTTTTCTTCCTATTTTCTTTCCTCTCTTTTCTCTCTTTGTGTAAAGCTTTAATATCAATGAGGAATAAAACTTACCTGCCACAAACTCCAAAATTTTTTAAAAAATTTTGTATTATTTTTCGAGAAACATAATCACAACAAAAGGATATGTTTTCAGTAATCACAGCTTAAGTACGATTTATATTTACAAAGAATATAGTATGAAGACCAAAGGGACTCTTTTATATCATGTGTCTTGCATATTTCCAATATCTCTTTTTTTTTTTTTTTTAAATATTAGAATAACTTCTTCCTATTCTGTTTCTAGTATGAGTTGTAATTGGTTGAGACGACTACTAATATCAGCACTACTTATCCTAAAATAAGTAAGTACAATTTTGATTAATGTGCTTTCACATTTTTGATAAAATTAATTTTACGGTTTTTTGATTTTTAAATATTTGTGTTTTATATTTTTTTTACATATAGTATTATTTTAATTAATATTATCATTATTTTATGAAAAATATTAATATAATATTATATAACAATAATAAATATATTTTATTTATAATTTATGATCAATTTATCTAATCGATTTTTTTTAAATATTATAAATTTATTTTAAAAATTATTTATTTTTATTAATAACAAAATTAAAAATAGATCTAAATTTAATTTATTATAAATTTATTATAATTAATTAATATGTCACTCATCATATGATTTTATTATTAAAAATTAAGATTATTTTTACTTTAAAATATATATTTTAAACAACATTTATTAGAAAAACATTAAAGTATATAAAAAAAAGGAAACACTGAGTGCTTAACTATTAATATAAAAACCACATAACTTATTTGACTTTTGGCAAAACCATAGCAATTAAAATTGTATTTATCTCTCTATTAATTTATTTTTTTTTGAAAAGAAAAATAATTCTATTGATTCAAACTAGCAATATATCGATAGAAATACATATTTAAATTCGCTAAAAATCATAGAGGGTGAAAACAACACCCAGGTTAATAGCATAATAAATCGGCTCAAAGTCTACAAATTTGATAATACTATAATGACTAGAATATCTATAACTCCAGTTTTGTAACACACTAATGACCATAATCTGATTCATTGTCTCTGTCTGATCGAATATACTTTGCCTGTTTGAATCGCCCACACAAAGAAAAAACCACAACAAGACGGAAAACAAAACGTCATAACAAAACGACGACAATCAAACGCCGCAATAAGACGATGACAACCAAACGTCGCAATAAGATAACGGGATCACAAAAAACAAAATAAAACTTAAATATATGTGAAATAGCCACTTATTTAAAAAATAAATTAATAAAAATCTGTATAGATGGGTGATTTCAGGACAAGAATGATAAAATATCACTCCTATTTATTTAAGGAAGATTAACGACTACAAAAGAAAAGAAGTGAAAGTTGAGAGATCTCTATTAATTTATTAATTAATTAAAACAAATTTAATTATTATAAAGAGACCAGTCACAAACGACCAGGTCAATATTCCAACGCCTTTGAATGAATGAAAGAGTTATCCTGCTTACAAAAGAATGTGAAATTGCATAGAACTTATGTTTTGAGCCATGCATATTTCTTATTACTTCCGTTTCCATGGCAGGTTAGTTACATTCTTGAAAAGACCACCACATGATTTTTAAGCCTGATTGGTTATCACTCAATCAAATTAACTTAAATAACAGGAAGCATCATGCCAATTTTTATTAAATAATAGCTAGGAAGAACAAATGAACTGATAAAGTGCTTCTAAGTTCGAAATTATTTCAGTTAAAGTAAGGGTCTTGTATGGTATTTAATCACATGACTGAGAGACAAGCCATGTGTTAGTACCTACGCTTTGTGTTTTTGTACTCAATATTCGAACAAAACACAAAGCCAAAATCATGGCACTATTATTTTTGATAGGTTTGCAACCAGTGTGAGTTAATCATGACAAATTATTACTATTGTGCTCTCACTTTTGGACTCTAAACACTCGTGGTCCTTGTTTCCTAGGAGCTTCCTTGTCGGGCTTCATATTATAATTCATCCTTTAATTCATAATTTTAAAAATTTTACTGTCAATATTTTCAAAGTTTTCTTAAAAAATTCAAATGTTTCAAATTTAAAATTTTCTTATGTGTTAATAAAATTTTCTAATTTACTTTATTTTATACTTACTAAATGAAGTAGATTTGTGGGAAGAAATCATTTAATTTTTTTTAAGTTTACAAAAAGACAATTCTTTAGTATATTTGTTCATTTTTTAGTTTTAGTTGAAAATTTTAAATTTTAAAAAACTTTAAATTGAACATTATTTAAATTTAATATTTACACGTGCAATAATTTTTTTTTTTGTGAAATGGACTATTTACATGATCAAGCTCAAACTATATTCAATTTTAATTAAAATTTTCAATTTTGACTCTATATATGTACCAAAATGTGATTTTACCTAATTAATTGAGCTATTACTTTATATCTCCCTTCATTACTTTTGAATTAAAATACAATCACTGCAATAATTTTTTTTGATTTTAATTACTAAATTTTTCTACACTTTTTTAAAAAAAAAATTAGTAGTGTAGGAGCATAATTACTCAAATATAATCATATAATATAAATTGTATAAATATAAAAAAAATCTATTTTAGAGCTATAGTATAACTTATTTCACTATTAATTCTTAGAAGCATTTAATATGAAAAAAATATCTATGGGAGAATGTGTTCAAGCATTTTTGCATTAGAAAGAAAAAAAAAAGGAAATTTTTGCATACAGACAATTTATGTCTATAAAATAATGCGTAAATGATAATTCTTTACGAAAGAATTGTAAATGTGCAAATTAGTTAAGTAAAAAAAATAATTATAGCTTGTTCATTGCCTAACAATAGTTAAATATTGGTAACTAAAAATAATTTATGAGGTCATTTTTCTCAATATGTTATAAATACAAAAATTGAAGATAAAGCTTAGAGAGAATAGTTAAAAAAAAAAAAACGAATATCAAATTCAAACATTGCAAATTTATTTTTATTTCAAAGCACTATAATTACATTTCATTAATGTAATTCTAAGCTATTTTCATTAAATCAAATTCAATTGTTCCTTATTTTCATTATAATTGTTCCAAGCAAATTATAATAAGGGAAAATGTAAATTGCTATATGTTTCATGTGTTTTTGGCCTAATATAATATTTCATTCCTGACATTTGAAAAAAAAAAATTATTAATCCCTGACATTTGCAACAGTTAACACTTATTAGTCTTCTGTCATGGATGAAATAATACACGAATTTACAAATATCAGGGATGAATAAGTATTTTTTTAAATGTCAGAAATGAAGTAGGATATTAGACCAAAACACAGGGGAAAAATAGTAATTTACCCTAAAAGAAATTAGGAATTCATGTTTGATTAGAAGTCACATAGTGCTTTCATATTGATTATTGAAGTTTTAACATCCCTGGCACATCTGTATTAATTAGCCAAAAGTCACGTTGCTAAAAAAACATAGGATAATATTTTTTAGCACGTTTAGAGGGATCGGTCTACAATTATGCTAAAAATTTTAAGGGAGTGTTTGATTTGTATTTCGGAATCGGAATCGAAATTGAAATTGGAATAAAAAGGAATGGTAAAAGGAATGAAAATTTGAAGAAGATGTTTGATTTTTTAGAGAATGGGAATGATAATGAAAATTATCATTTAATAACTAAATTTTTTTTTATAAAAAAATATTTTTAATTATTTTTCACATATAAAAATTAACATTATACTTATTTTTATATGTTAAATTATAATTATCTATTATAAAATATTTTTAAAATATTATTTATAAAAGTATTATTATAATTTTTACAAAAATTATTTATTTTTGATACATATTTTTTATTCAAACATTTAATAAACATTTTTATTAATTTATATGTTTAATTTCTAAATTTTAAAAATAAATATTAATATTTAAATATTTGACAAATTTATAATTGATTTGACTTAATTTTTAAGGGAATCAAAAAGCATTCCTTAAGAATAGGAGGGGAATGATGATTCTCATTGATGGGGGAATTATATTCCCATTCCCATACTAATTTTAGCCAACCAAACACTAACAATCAGAATCATTCATTGTGATTCCGATTGCCACCCTTATTTTTTACCAAACAAACGCCCCTAAGTATTTTACAAAAGCAAATTGTTGGATTTCAAGACTTGGATCATATTATTATAGCAATAGGACAAGAGGATGTGTTTCCCAAATTGTTGAATAATTTAAAAGAAATTCATATTAGGCATCCAACACATTAAGGAAGTGCAACTTAATTGAACAGGAAAAAGTGTTGGAAAGACATGTAATGATAATTCTTATATCACACTTTCTAGTAATTATATGAGGTACAAACGAATTGTAAAAGATATTGGAGGAAAATTACTCCAAAATATTTTAGGTTGCAACAACTTTAATTAAAAAAAAGTGACAATCCTAAAACCTAAAATCTTGATATTCCTATATAGAACCCCACAAAATAAAATTTTAAAAAACTCAAGCACAATTCTTGACATAACTAAACGAAGCTAGTGGTTCAACTTGCCATAGAACAAGCTTAAGGATATGTGTACCTACCTTATAGAAGGGAGAAAAATATTAGCTTTAATAATGCAACTTAGGAAGGATGCCTTAACAAAAAGCCATTGTTGCCTCACCAATATTTGTTGTTACTAATCTTATTTCCCAACTATGAGTCTATAATACTAAAGAAGCATTTTAGGGCAGTTGAAACAAGAGCTGCTAGACCATAGATTACAAGGCAACTACTTCATTAGCCACTCCCTTAATGGCTTCAAGGATAGGTCAATATGGATGTAGCTCATAATATGGTTCAAGAGCTTTGTAGATTAAGTATAGGATAAATTAGTTGTCCAAAATTTGACAAGCCACTTCCAAAGAGTGTTGACAAAGACAATTCATATATTAGAGGCTATCAAATTTTAAAGTTCACTTCGTTTTTAAAAGAAAATTGACAACCCATATTGAAGCACATTGTAAGATTCATAATTTAGTGTGATGAACTCATGAACTTTGAATTTTTTATTATAACTTTAAGCTAATATTGCTTTTAAATTCTATAATTGATAATACAATTACATGGAATATAACTTTTCTTAGAAACTTTATGTTTAATTTTGAAAAGGGTCCTCGAGGGGAGTGAATGGGGCTAGTAAAATTTTTTAAAAAGATTGAAGATTAATTAAGAACTAAAAGAAGATTTTAGTGACAAAGTAAGAATGGGTTCAAGAACATAAGAATTTAAGGAGTTCAATTCACAAATTGAATCTATGTATATATCGAACTTATCTTAAGTTAGGATTTGGGACACCCATACCAATCTTATTAATCAAGATTGAGTTTGCAAGAACTTTAAGGCTGAACTCTAACCTTTACAACAAAGGAGGTTTTCTAGGCTAAGCTCTAACCAAACAACAATCCCAAGCATTTTGTGGCTTTCACTTAAACAAAAGCTTCTAGCATTAGCTCCTCACTTTCCTTTTTTAACACAAGAAAGAAGATGAAGAAGAGAGCTAGTCTAGAACTCAACCCTCACTCAACAACAATGAAGATTTTTGAAGAATTAAAAATTTGCTCAAAAGGTTTTCTAAGAATTTGACAAGCTCAACCAACTTCATAAACTTCTTAAATGAAGTTTCAAGACTTGATTTTTTTAGTTAGAGAGTAGAAAATAGTTGTTGGAAGCTATTAATTTTGTCCTAGGCCTTTTTGTTCTTTATTAAATGCATTTTCTACTTTTTGTAAGATTAGTTTGGTCAGGATCGTGAGCGGCACCCTCAAGATCCTAAGCATAAAAAAAGTGACCATTGTGAGTGATTATAGTCGTTAAAGCCTTGTCAGGAATGGGTCAAGATCGTGAGGGCCTGCTCATAATCGTGAGCTACCTCCTCAGGAACATGAGTAGAGATCTTGAGAGGCTCGAGGCCTTTGGCTCAAGAGAACCTATCTTTGGACTGTCCTCCTCAGGATTGTTAGTTATTGCTTAGGATCATGAGCGGTAGCTAAACTCGAAGAACCATTAACTTTTTGACTTTGAATGACTTTCTTTTCTCTTGAAATGATTGTCATGCTTTGAGAGGAATTTGTAATGGATATTAAGGGCTTCAATTTGGTTTCAACTTGTTCTTTATTTTGATTTTTGATCCTCTTCATTTGAATGTGACTTTGTTCCAATGTTATGAACATTGCACTTAAATAAGATCATTAGACATTAAAATTGCTTATTAAAGTCAAAACAAGAATGAGTTAATAGTTGATCATGCAAATGTTCAACAATCTCCCCCCATTTTTACTTTGACAAGCAATTTTGAGTTTTAAGAGAATTAAATATGTGAGTGCAAGTGTGTGTGTTTCTCCCCTTGAAACATTCAACCATGCAATAAAGGTTTATAAAATTAACTCCCCTTCAATGTCTGCTTTCATTTCATAATTATATTTTAATAAAATTTAATTAACTTTTTCCATTCAAAATCCTAAATTATTTTGACTTTTATTAAAGGACAAAAAGGAGATATAAGGCATAAAAGAGATATAAGAAGACATATAGAAAGTATAAAAATATATAGTATTTAATTAATAACAGAATAGTATAGAGGAGCAAAAAGAAAGCACAATGCTAAAACATAATAGGTAGGAAATGTAAGACAATTAAAAAGGTAAAGATGTAGTCCTATGCAATATAAAAACAAAGAAAATACTAAGGTTAAAATGACCAAGCATCATCTTCATGGTCATCATGATCTTGAGGAGCTTAAGAAGAGGGAGGAGGAGGAGCCCATTGACATTGCAAATTGTGATGAGCATGAAGATGATATCAAAATGATCAAGGCGGGCATCAAGATCAAATCTAGCATTGAAGTTGGACTTTACCAAGGACATGTGATCAAAGAAGTGTCTACCCCATGTCAGTTTATCATTTTGAACTTGAGCACTTCTTGAAGAGCCTTCTTCACCTTTAGGACATTACTTAAGGCATTAATGGAAGATCTTGAGTGCCAACATCTTGATCATGGAATTAATTAATATCTTTGAAGTATTGTTGAAGTTCCTTATCTAATTGGGGAACCTCTACATCCTTTCAAAACCATAATTTTTTGACTCATTTGAAATATTTGGAATCTTTGATGATAGTAGAGTCAAGGAGGTTTAAAGGGAAGGATTTAAGAGAGGAGGTATTGATTTTAAAAAAATTGAGCAATTTTGGTTACAGATCCTCCAATGGATAAATTTTCAAAAAGCAAGCAATTTATGCATTATTAACCATGCAATGTAGGGGAAAAAGATCTTCAAAGGATATAGTTTCATGAGTTTGACCTTTAGCATTGATAGAATAGGAAAGCAATTGTTAAATGTGCCAAAGTACTTTAGATTAAAGAACAGATGATTTGGTGTTTCCCAAATGAAAAGCAATGGAAGTGGGTTTGTAATGATTGGCCCAAATATTGTGGGGGAGACCAAAGTGTATTAGCTTGATGAAGACCCCCTTTAGTGAACCCAGAGATATTATAAAAGTCTTAGGTGATAAGGAAATGATCTTTACCACTAACCTTTGATGCATATTATGCAAAAGATTTTACTCATTATATAGGTGGAAAGAACTTCAACAATAAGTTTAGGTGTGAGCAACCTAATATTTTTACTGTGTTTCGAGACAGCTTTACCGAATGGGACATCCATTCTGTTTATGAGACAGGGACAATGGTTGGTCTTGGGGGGATGAGAGACACTTTGTGTTTATGGAGTCGCCACCAGATTTTTAGAAAATTAGGAAAAGATGAAAGGGACGACATCGGGTCACTCAACGAATCTCGGTCCCAGCAGAGATCCTAAGTTTGGGAGATGGCATCTACTTTTTTGACTATTTCTCATTATAATAATCGATACATGGCTACCATAACACCCTAGTTTCAGTAATGACAATTGATATATGCACATTCACACAAGCACATTGATAATAATGGAAAATAAAGGAGAGTAAGTATGATTATTTACAGGGCTTTCCTAGTAAATACATTTGAAAAGGAAAAAAAGGGTGCAGAAATGTAAATCTAATCCTAATCTAAGAATATGCCTGCAAAACAGAGGTTAGCATAGCTATGTACAATTCCATCCATTCATCCACTCAGATAACAAGTAAGTAGGGAATACTCACTTAATTAAAAGAGCAAATATAGGCATAATCATGTGCATTTGCAGGAATTATTATGAAATATTTCTAAATAGTAGAGAAATAATGAAAGATGCATCATTGCATCATTGGACCATGAAATGGAGGCTCTAGCTCGAAAATGTGAACTTCCACATTATTGAATGCATTTTGATGCAAAAATGAGGAAAAATACTTATTTTTGGTTTTGATAAGTGAAAAAGTGTAGTTCTAATGCAAACGCATAGCTCTGATGCAAAAGTGTGATTTTTATGTTGAAAATGCGATGTATATATTGGAAATGTGAAGATTATGCTAAATGAAGATGATACTTACTGGATGCAAAATACATACTTTATGTGAAAAATGATGACTTTTCACATAAAGTTGTAGAAATGATATGAAAATATTATTTACAACGTAAAGATGTTATTTTCATCAATAAAGTATGTTAAAAATGCAGAGAATGTAGAAACTATATGAAAATGATAAATTTTGTATTTTTGAAAATAAAATGCAAAATTGATGTAAAAATGATATTTTTGTGATTTTTTACATTTTGGAGCTAGGGGATGCAAAATGACAATTTATTATAAGCAAAAATAAAGCAGAGATTATACAATCAGCATGCAAATTACCAATCTCACCACACAATAATTTTTCAAATGCTGGCGGCAATAAAAGTAAATGCAAAACTGTGAAATAAACATGCAAAAATGATTATCTGGTCCTCAGATTCGACTGAGCTTGTTTTTAGGTTTTTGAAGCTTTTGCTTCATGGGATTTTCAATATGTCCTCATCATGAGGTTGAAAATGACATGTAGAATGCAAATTTGTATAATTGACAAAGATATGGTGGGTTTAGTTTAAGTCGGTCTAAAAAATCCTACAAAAAATGTAGTAGGTGAGCCAAAAGTATGTAAATTAGGACTCATAAGTCTTCAATTTGACCGTATTTCTATGCATGTTAGCCCCCCTAAATTGGAGATAGAGACCCCTATTTATAGGGAAAATAGTGAAAATACGCATGATCATGCATCTTGAGGTGTGTGAGTGTGCAATTTTACACGTGTGCATATGTATCGGGGCATGTGACAGCACGAAGTGCGCGTTATCATGAGTTGGGACACATGATCATGCCTTGGGGGTGTGTGATCACGTGTCTGGGCACGTGGTCACGCACTTCGACAAGTGGTCATGCGCTTCGACATGTGGTCATGCGCTTCGACATGTGGTCATGCGCGTCCTCGTGCTGTTTTCAGGTTTTTTATGCGTGTTTCTAGGGGTTTTGGACCTCCCAAATGCATTTTTTATGTCCGTTTCATCAAAATCGACTTCCAACTTTCACAAAGTTGAATTCTAGTCTTATGAGATGAACACCAGTCAGACAAGTTGCATGTTTTGAGCGACGGTTGCTCGAAATGAGCTACTTATCATTCTGATAATTCATGATTCGTAAAATTAGGGTACGACTTGATGATTTGGTAGCCGGTTTCACTCTCTAGAGACTTAGTTCAGGCTTTTCAGACTGATGGCACGCTCTAGAGGTGGTACGAATGAACAGACACTTGTCATATTTGGAGAGATATTTTCATCATCAGACCTTTTTGGGGACAATCAAAACTCGATGTATGACAGTTGCCCCCTGCTTTATGTATGTTGCATAGTCTCCTAGTACTGATGTCAATACATGTGAAGCAATGTAGAGATGCAAAAAAAGTCTTGGAAAGAGGTACTTACCTGATGGTGTGCCGTTTAGTCTTTTGACATCAGACCCATCATTGTTGATGTTGTTTTGTTTGGTTGAAGGAGTCATTACCCATTTTTGCAACCTCCTTAGGTGAGGCGAGGTGATGCTTTTGTAAGCTTCCTTGGTGACAAGCAAATGGAAATGCTGCTATAACCTGCTAAAGTGTCAAGCTAGTGCTATTATAACCTATTGAGGTGTTAAGCAGATGGAAATGCTATTATAACCTACCGAGGTATCAAATAAATGGAAATGCTACTATAACCTACTAAGGTGTCAAGCATTTTTTACTACAACCTACTGAGGTGTCAAGCAAGTGAAAATGCTATTATAACCTACTGAGGTG
The DNA here is from genome assembly GCA_949671775.1 of Mallotus repandus. NCBI lineage: Eukaryota > Viridiplantae > Streptophyta > Magnoliopsida > Malpighiales > Euphorbiaceae > Mallotus > Mallotus repandus. The sequence goes on from CATIWM010449304.1 coordinate 24,554, forward strand.
TCAAGCAGATGCTACTGTAACCTAGTGAGGTGTCAAGCAAGTGAAAATGCTACTAAGCATATGAAAATGCTTCTAAGCAAATAAAAATGCTTCTGAGTAGTTGAAAATGCTTCTAAGCATATGAAAATTCTACTAATCAATGAAAATGCTACTAAACAAATAAAAATGCTACTAAGTAGTGAAAGATGCTACTAAGTAGGTGAGAAATGCTATTAAGCAAATAAAAATGCTACTAAGCAGTGAAAGATGCTACTGACCAGATAAAAATGCTACTAAGCAGGTAAGAAATGCTATTGAGCAAATAAAAATGCTACTAAGCAGTGAAAGATGCTACTAAGCATTAAAAGATGCTACTGAGCAGTGATGATGTAGTAATGATGTCATTATTTGTCACGTCTTGGATGTGATTCTTGTGATGTGACGATGCGATCATCATGGATATGATGTGTTTATGTCATGTTTGCTCTATTTTTTCTCTTTTTGTAAATGACGTTATGACTTTTTGAGACAGTGATGTCAAATGCAACATGTAGTGTTTGTGTTCATACGATATGTGTGTGTTTTTATGTGTTTTTCTACTAGAATGCATGTTCAGGACCCTAGAAATGCGTGTGTAGGGGTCTCGAAGTATGTACACGAGCGCATCGGGGCATGTGAAGGCTAGAGGGGTGTGTGATCAAGTGTCTAGGGTGTGTGATCACGCGTGCGCTTGGGGCGTGATCACGCACTAGGTGCATGATCACGTGCTTTAAGGGCCTTTTGTGCCTATATAAGGCATTCATTTTTTTTGTTTGGGGAGGTTCTTACCTATTTTTCGGCCCTGTGTGACTTCTTTTTGCATTTTTTCCTTCTTTTCTTCTCGTTCTGTTATTTGTCAAAAATTATTGATTTTCCTCCTATTCCTGACGACTTTGATACTGTGGATAATACTTCTTTCTCTTTCGATAATATTGATTTAGAGATGGGTGGTGTGGAGTTTACACAGACTGGTGTGGGAACTTCTGCTATTGCTGGAGTTACAGAGGCTGTTGGGACTAGTGGTGGAGCTTTTCGTCATCCATCTAGTTCTTAGGGTGATCCTGGCACACCTGAACTTTCTCAAGAAGATCTGATTCCTATTGTCCATAGTTCGAAGACCCATACTTGGACTGTTCATCATCGCCAGGTTAGTTCTTGTCTACATCCTCTGTAGCTTTTGTTGTTATTTACCCCTTGTTAGCTTTGGCTGTGTGAAGTTTTTGTTGTAATTTAGTTTTTGCTGTAGTTTAGCTTGTGCTGTAGTTTACTTAGCTTTGGCTGTTTGTGAAGCTTTTACTGTAATTTAGCTCTTGTCATCCTATCTACTGCTCTTTTATTATTTCAAACACTTACTTGCATGTTTTAGCTTTTGCTATCTGCTTTTAATTTTGTGGTCTGTGTAATTCTTGGTGTTAATATAGCTCTAGTTGCTTGCTTGCTACCTGTACTTTCTATTTAGCATTTGTTATTATTATTCTCCCACTGCTTTGTTTGACATTTTTTATTTTGGTTTTGGTCCTACAGGAATTATGAAAAGAGCTATTTTGTATCTGATGCATGTTTTAAATGATTTACCTGCCAAATACAGTCTCAAGGGCCTGTTATTCAGCTACCTGGTAGCTTTAACAAGGTCAGCTTGTATTATCAGGGCCTTCCGTCATACATGAAGCAAATGGTTGTTGGAAAGGGCTTTGATGATATTATTTTTGCTCTCACTTATAGTTCTTATACGTTAAGCTAGGCTATGATGTGTGCTCTTGTTGAGCTGTGGATGGACACCACCCACACGTTTCATTTGCCTTTTGGAGAGATGACTATCACTCCATTAGATTTTGCTGTGATCACTAGGTTGAGTTTCTCTGGAGAAGCCATCCCTCTTAATAATGAGGCATATAGTTTTGTGGTGGTGAGGAACATGTGGTTGAAGGATCTATTTGGGGTTATGGCTTCTGTGAAGTCCAGTTATTTGTTTCGATACATAGAGCTTGTGGCTAAGGTTAGGTCGGGATATGATGCTGGTCATGTTAGTTCAGAGCAGCTAACCCGATGCTTCTTGTTTTACCTTCTCAGTGCCATCATTTTTTCAAACGCTTTGGGTACTAGTTATCTGCAGTTAATACTCATTCTGAGGAACTTAAGAGATTTGCCTAAATACAGTTGGGGTACAACTACTTTTCTCATATGTATTTTGGCTTGGATGTAGCTTGCAGAGGAGGCTCACGGATATACAACTGCTTTTTTGTGCTGGACATGAGTATGATGTCTTATCTTTATTGATTGTTTTATTATCTTCAAATATTTTAAATTCTTCTTCTTTAGCAGATTTAGGCTTATGAGCTTGGAGTGCTCCCTTGTCCCACTGTTGAGCATTTGCTTGAGAGTGGTTTTCCACGCCTTTCACGGTGGATCCAGAAGACTTCTGATTTGATTGAGAGCCCTATGGAGGTGAGAGATTTCCTGAGTAAATTAGGCCAGAGCCAGGTACGATGGATTTTGATCTCAGTTTTCTCTTTCTTTGGCAATCTTTTGCTTATATTGCTTATTGCACTTATCCATGGATTCTAGTGGTTGGAGAGAGAGGACTGGTCGACTGAGATGGCAGCTACTTGACACTTGACATATAGGAGAGTCTTATTGGCTGGCATTATTGATAAGGTATAGTATTTGGGTGAGTGAGTCCTTCATTGGTGGGATAGATTGTATATAAGGAGAGTTCCTATTGCTCCCCCTCGTGACATGTTTTGGGGTCGAGAGCTTACTAGAGAGGAGCTTATTGAAGCTAAGCAAAGATATCTTTCTGAGAGTCTTTTAGAGGGCACACACTTCTCTTTTATGAATACCTTAATCCTCCAATTGGTCGATGTCGTAGTGAGTGACTTTGTTCCTCCAGTTCCACCTCCTCAGGTAGAACCTGCATATCCTTCGGGCTCGAGAGGCGGGACTTCGCAGGCATTCCAGGGTCATTCTGCTTCTAGGGTAGCATTTTCTGATTTGGTATGCTTCTCAGCTTTTGCCTTTTCCTGCTTATGTACAAAATGTAACAAACTTTATTAGTGGTAAACTGTAAATGATACGAGTCATGATAACTTATCTGCAGTGTCGAGGATATCACCGAAAGAGATCGGGTTCTTCCCACTTTAATGAGGAGAGTATCCCTAGAACTGAGGGGATGACTCATGCTGGTAGTATGGCATCTAGTGGTTTAGTTCTTGGTGATTTTGTGACCACGGTGCCTCCAATATTGTATAGATTATCAATTACAGGAGCTGGGATGAGCTTTCTTTTACCTAAGGCTGGCATACATTTGTCGGACATAGCACATACAAACACTACTCATGTCAGTCTTTTGACCTTATTTGGGGTTTTTTTTTCTTTCTTTGATTTGTTTGTTATCTAACTTCTCTGCTTTGTAGGTGCCTATTTCTACTGCTCAGTCTTGGTATACTGTTACGATTAGCGTGCATGGGTATTTCATGGAGTTCACCGGCGCGCAGAGCGTACGTCCTCTTTTTATTGACTGCTTATTATACCTATTTTATGCAAATGCATGTACCTTTATGAATGCATGAATGTAATTTATGATGCTTATTTAATGTAGAGTCAGTACATTCTTGCTAGCCCTGAGTAGGAGAGAGCGAGCATCTTAGAGTGAGCATGTTCAGTAGCTGGAGCGAGAGTTAGGTGCTTTCCACATGTGTCAGGATGATGAGATGCATGGTCCAAATGGCAGAGATGCCTGAGTGGATTCAACTTTTACTTATGATGGAGACCATAGTTGATGTAGTTTTTTAGGAGGCTAGGTGTAGGCCTTTAGTTGTGGTTTCTTATTGTTGTATCATTTTCTCAAGATCATGGACTCTAAGTATTGTATCTAGGCATCTATCCAGTGTGCTGTACTCTGTACTACTTATTGGTACTGTTGTATTTGCCATGACTTCATGTGACTTTGACTGACTGACTTCTATATGCTATGTGAATGTATGCATGATGAATGTATCTTATGATGAATGGTAGCTTATTTCTCATCCTAGGACTTGTGTATGCATGTAGATGAATGGAAATAAGATAATTTTTATCTTGAGTTTATGTATGAATGTATTTAGTGATCTTGATGCATGTATGTATGAAATGATGATTGCATTGGTATGCCAAGAAGAATAACATCTATTTGCACTCTAAGGGCATGCGTCATGTAATGCAAACGAGTATGCTATATGATGAAGGTGAGCATTCCTTTGAGGAGAGTCAGATGATTAGTAGTTCTGGGATCAATATTTATAACAGGAGGATCAATACATCTTAGGGAGAAACTAGGGATCTTAATGACGGTATGCTGAGCTAGGAAAAATGCAAGTTTAGAAGCTTGTCTATTTGCACTCCTTATAATCTAATGACGAGTCGGAGAATGGCTTACAGTAAGTATTCATTCAAGTACATGCCTCATATTATTGTTTCTTTTCTGCCCCCTTTTGCCTAGGTGGTTCTATGCACCTAGCTGGGCTTTTATCTTTTATTTTTTCTTTCCTTTTTTTTTCATAATTTTTTTCTTTTTTTTTATTAAGGCTATGACAAGAGTTGAACACTTGTAGATAGTCTATAGCTTATAGGATAATGATAAACAAACAAGTTTGCATTCCATCAAGATGTCTAATAAACCACATAAGCATTCGGTATTAGCAAAATATAAAAAATAAGGGGTCACTGTTCTAATTTAGCTATTATATCCGAACGAGGTTTATTGATCTCGTTCATTCTAACTACTTTAGTGCTGCTTATTCATGACTTTCATTGAGGATATTATTCCATGGTTCTCCTTTGCTTTTCCTTCTCATAATGATCAGATGCAGGTTTGCAAAGGATTGGTGGGATTTGTGAAGTAAATGCCCTATTACTTCCATGAGATTCATGTGTCCTAGAGGAGTTGAGGTCTATCTCTAAAGGTGGTTGTAGTGAGATTGGATAGTTAGGGAATGATTTATTTTTGGTGTGGGGTAGATCTCTGTATTTGGGTAAAAGGGCTTGTTTTAACATTGGGACTCTCTTCCAGGTCCTTAAGTTTCTAGAGTCAATCATATCTTGAACTATGCGTTCAATGGTATAACATTCATCAGTGGTGTGTCTTGGCATTTAGTGATAGTGGCGATATAGGTTAAGGGCTATTTAGGGTGGTATTAGATTTGTTAATGTTTTTGGTGTATGGGGTTTCACAAGGTTTCTTTGCTGAAGCATTTTGAAGATCTTAGAGAGAGGTTGGTTAAACTTTGAATATTTTGTACAAGTCGGAGGAAGATCAACTGTAGATGATTCTTGGAACTCTGGATGTAATAGATTATAACCCATTATGTTTTGGTTAATCCCTCTTGGTCCTTTAGCTTCATCAAGCTCATAACAGTAGGGTTGCCTAGAATGACCTCGTAAAAACTTGTTCATGAGTGTAAAAAGCTGATTGAAGCCTTTGATCAGAGTGCTGGTGTTTTCTTCCATCAGAACCTCAAGTTGAGCAGTCTTATAAGATAGTTCTCGGATCTCCATTACCGATTTGGATTCGGCTGCACTTGCTGTCTTAGAAGAGGATTGTAGGCAACCTTCCTGGTAAAATTTACATTCATCTTCAATATCTTTAGGCATGCTCATGACTTCTTTCCCCTTGTTTGACTCAAAATTAAGAGTGTTAGTCTTGCCACTTGAGATAATTGTCTCATCTTTGAGGTCTGGGGTTTGGTGAAGGATGTTCTTGATTTCAGTCAGCACAATGGTCTTGATTTCAAATCGAAGGATGTTGATTAAGCCACCATCAGCTATGAATTTCTTCATGTGCTCTTTGAGTAGGTCATCTAGACTTTGAATCCCAGATTGCTCAGCCACTTTGAATTCTAATCGTTTCTGACTCTCCCTTCAGGGTTGCTTTTGGGGTTTGTGGTTGTAGAAATGATGGGGTTAGTGCAACTATCATGAAATGCATGTATGAGTACAATTGTTATGAGATGTATGCATGGATGCCTGATGTTATTCAAAAGGATAAGATTAGTGTGAGGAACAAGGATAGCATGAATGCATGTTATGTCATATGTTATGAGATATTTATTGACGTATGGAGCCTTATTAGGAATGCATATGATGTTCTTTGAAAAGAAAACACAACAAAAGAGAAAAGGTTAGTAATCAATAAGATAAGCTAAAAGAAAGAATTATTGATGCTTGTCATGCCATAAGCTATAAAAGAGTCATCATGTGTGCATGACGTGTCCATATAAAGGGATGGGGTGAGAATGTATGCATGGGATGTCTATGAAAAAATACATGATGGTTGCAGAAAATTGTGGTTAGTGTATGCTATTTACGTGTAAGGTATATATGCATGATTGAAAGAACAAGAATAAAAATTGTTAATATTTCCTGTATAGGGAATAAACGATACACATGCAAGCTCTCACTTCCAACCTTATTGCTCCACGTGATTAGTCAGTCTCTTTCCTAGGTGGGTTTTGACCTAATAGTTAGCATGGGACTATGGTTTCACTCTTAGACTAGGCCGTTTCAATTTATATTGATTAGAACAAAAAGGTAAACTAAGGAACAATCCTTAAATGCACTTGAGGTAATCATACAATGTCAATGTGATGACCGGTCGTTGGGTCACAAATGGCGTCTATAGTCCATACGCGCCTGCGTACGGAAGGGCTATAGTCAACAGAAGGGATCCAAATTTTGTGTCCCCACATCAATATTTGATATGTTTACCAAGAGGCATTAAAGCATCATTTGATAGTTTACAATTTGATTCTTTCAACATAAACGTCTACAATCTAGTCGAATTCCTAATCCATCTTATTTTATCTAATTAGGACAAATGGACGATGCTCATAGGTTCCATCATTAAAAGATGTCACCATTTGCCAGTTCTCACAGGCTATTCATACTGAGGTATATGATTCTTATCATTCCTTGCACGTTGGGCTTATGCAAGGTAAACAAGGATCACACGATATAAGTGTGAGCAGTCTGTGAGAACGGATGTGATGATGTCAATCGGTGATAGAAACTAAAAGTGTCATAACACTTATGAATGTCAGGTTAAACGTAGAGCATTAGGGCCAGCATAAAAAGCTTAGTGGGATCCTAGTGGAGATTTCTATTAGTTTATTTACATGGGCTGAGTCGAGGGTAAAAGGCTAAGGGCTCTTTTAGTGAGAATACCCCCCAAGACTAGGGTTATAGACTCCGGTTAGTGAATCTAGCACTCCTTTGATAACTTGGGTCACCCCGCCTAAGGACTTGGGTCACAGACTCTAGTTAGATGAGTCTGACGAAACCACGAGTAAAGGCTAAAGGTGACAAATCCGAATCGGTCACCCTATGACTCGTATGGAATCATAGTGGATCACTTTATGTTATTGTCGGCTAGTTGGGACTAGTCGTGCACGTGTGATGTCTAGTAAAAATGCAATGGTGAAGGGCTCCATATGTGTAATGAGAAATAGCCATTTTTGAATTGATCTCTCTAATTAGAATCCCTAGTGGAGTCACCACTGTGAGTGACCTAATATTTCTGCTGTATTTTGGAGACAGCTTTACCGAATGGGACATTCATTCCATTTATGGGATAGGGACAGTGGTTGGTCTCGAAGGGATGTAAGACGCTTTGTGTTTATGGAGTTGATAGATGATTTTTAGAAAATCAGGAAAAGATGAAAGGGACATCGGGTCACTTAACGAGTATCGTCCCTAGTAAAGATTATAGGTTTGAGATATCGCATCTACTTTTTGACTATTTCTCATTATAATGCTCGATACATGGCTACCGCAGCACCCTAGTTTCGGTAATGATAGTGGATATATGCACATTCACATAATTACATTGATAATAAAAAAAATAAAGGAGAGCAAATATGATTATTCACCGGGCTTTCCTAATAAATACATTCGAAAAGGAAAAAAAGGTGCAAAAATATAAATCTAATCCTAATCTAAGAATATGCCTGTAAAACAGATATTAGCATAACTATGTGCGATTCCATCCATTCATCCACTTGGATAACAAGTAAGCAAGGACTGCTCACTTAATCAAAAGAGCAAATATAGGCATAATCATGTGCATTTGCAGGAATTATTATAAAATATTTCTAAATAGGAAAGAAATAACGAAAAATGCATGATTGCATCATTAGACTATGAAATGGAGGCTCTAGCTCAGAAATGTGAACTTCCACATTATTGAATGCGTTTCGATGCAAAAATTAGGAAAAATACTTATTTTTAGTTTTGATGAGTGAAAAAGTGCAGTTCTAATGCAAACATGTAGCTCTGATGCAAAAGTGTGATTTTTATGTTGAAAAACGATGCATATACTGGAAATGTGAAGATTATGCTAAATGAAGATGATACTTACCGGATGCAAAATACATACTTTATGTGAAAAATGATGATTTTCACATAAAGTTATAGAAATGATATGAAAATATTATTTACAACGTAAAGATGTGATTTTTATCAATAAAGTATGTTAAAAATGCAGAGAATGCATAAACTATAAGAAAATGATAAATTTTGTATTTTTTGAAATAAAAAGCAAAATTGATGTAAAAATGATATTTTTGTGATTTTTCACTTTTTGGCGCTAGGGGATGCAAAATGACAATTTATTATAAGCAAAAATAAAGTAAAGATTATGCAATCACCATGCAAATTGGCAGTCTTACCACACAATCATAACAATTTCTCAACAACTGGCGGTAATAAAAGTAAAATGCAAAACAGTGAAATAAACATGCAAAAATGATCATTTGGTCCTCAGATTCGACTGAGCTTGTTTTTAGGTTTTTGAAGCTTTTGCTTCACGGGATTTTTAAGTTGTCCTCATTGAGAGGTTGAAAATGACATGTAGAATGCAAATTTGTATACCTTTGAAGTGTGCTTTGACAAAGATGTGGATGGGTTTTGTTTTAGTCGACCTAAAAAATTCAATGAAAAATGTAGTAGGTGAGCTAGAAGTGTGTAGATTAAGACTCCCGAGTCTTCAATTCGATCGCATTTCCATGTGTGTGTTGGCTATGCTAAATGGGAATTAGAGACCCCCATTTATAGGGATAAATACTAAAAACATGTGTGATCACATGTCCAGAGCAGCGTTCATGTGCGATTTTACATGTGTGCACTCATTTTGAGGTGTGTGACCTAACACGTGATCACACCTTGGGAGCACGTGATCATGCGCAAGGGTACGTGATCACGTGCTCAGGTGCCTGATCACGTGCTTTGTTATGGACGTCCTCGTGCTGGCTTCAGGTTTTGGGACCTCCCGAACGCATTTTCGATGTCAGTTTCTTCAAAATCAGCTTCTGACTTTCACGAAGTTGAACTCCAATCTTACGAGATGAACATTGGTCTGACGAGTTGCATGTTTTGAGCGATGGTTGCTCGAAATGAGCTACTTATCATTCTGATAATTCATAATTCATAAAATTAGGGTGTGACTTAATGAATTGGTAGCTGGTTTCTCTCTCTAGAGACTTGGTTTAGGCTTTTTAGACTTACGGCATGCTCTAGAGGTAGTACAAATAAACAAACACTTGTCATATTCGAAGAGATATTTTCATCATCGGACCTTTTTGGGGATAGTCAAAACTTGACGTATGACATAAGGATAGGTAGGTTGGATGTTAAAAGCAAGATTAAAGAGGCTTACCTTTTCAAGAAGAGACTTTACTTCCTTAAAGCATCCAAGTTATTCAAGGGCTATCTTTGACATATATGTAAAAGGAAAGAGGGATCTTTGAGAGAAAGCTTGGGTCCTTGCACAAATTTGTGCTTAAGTGTGTATGATTAGAAGAGTCTTTGTGAGTTGATCCTTTGTTGTTCTTCTAGGGGTGGATGAGGAGGAGGAGGACTCTTTTTTCAAGTAAAAATTGGAGGGTGAGGATTCTGTGACCATTTGGATTTGAAAAGGTGTGAATCCTCTTAAAAAGGTTGAAAACAGTAAAAAGTTAATGATAGACTGATCCTCATGATTCACTCATGATTTTGAGTGTCAATCATAAGGGGATTAGGACCCATCAATGCCAGCTATCATGAATCAATGCATTGAAATGCAACGATCATGAGCAAATTGCAACCTAGTCCCTGAAGTTTCAAAATTTGGACAATTGGGGCAAAAACTTCATACAATTTAGTCCTTTTGGACTAAGTTGATAGAAATAAAACTTTTAAATGTGAAATAATTTTAAGGATAAAAAGGAATTTTTCTAAAGAAAGATGATCATGCAAATGCCATTTGGACAATTTAATGTTAAATATTTAAATAATTAATAAAAATTAATCATGTAAATTAATTTCAGTGATTAATTACTAATAAGAATAAAATAAAATATGCAACCATAGATTAAACAAGCAACTAAGCACTATAACCATTTAAGATCATCATGTTATTTTTATATGAAATTTATAAGTGCATGAGGGAATCAGTTCAAGCTAGTACCATCTAGCATACCAAGTTCATTCTTAATGAGGTTCATTCCTTCTTCATTAAGTGGCTTGGTAAAGATTTCCGCTAGTTAGTGATTAGTATCTACAAATTCAAGATTAATATTACCTTTTTGAACATGATCCCTTAAACAAATGATGTCTAATATCTATATGCTTTGTTCTAGAGTATTGGATAGAATTTTTGCTTAAATTAATAGCACTTGTGTTATCACATTAAATGTGTATATGATTAACATGTATGCCAAAGTCTCTTAATTGTTTCTTTTGCCATAATACTTGTGAGCAACAATAACTAGCTGCCACATTTTATACTTTAGCGGTGGACAGGGCTATGAAAACTTGCTTCTTGCTGAACTAAGAAGCTAGGCATTGGCGTAAAAATTGACAGGCACTGAAGGTGCTTTATCTATCTAGTAGAATTTTGGTAAAATCCACATATGAATAACTAACAAGATTAAAAGAAGTACTTATACGGTATCAAAGGCCTAAATGTAAGGTTTTAACTAGGTACGTGAAAATTCTTTTAATTACATTTAAATAAGACTCTTTTGGATTAGGTTAAAATATAGCACATAAGCAAGTTGCAAACATGATATCTGGTCTACTAGCAGTTAAGTAAAAGAGGGCTCCAATCATACCTCTATAGCACTTTTCATCTACTGGCTTTCTATTCTCCTCATTGAAGAGTTTGGTAGTAGTGCTCATATGAGTTTTGCTCACTTTAGCCCCATCCATCCCAAATTTCTTGAGGATGCCTCTTATATACTTTGCTTGACTGATGAAGGTCCTATTCTTGCACTGTTCGGTTTGAAGTCTGAGGAAAAATTTAAGCTCACTCATTATAATCATTTCAAATTCACCTTATATTAGCTTAGAGAATTCTTCTCATAAGGACTAGTTAGTAGCATTGAATATATTATCATTAACATAAATTTGAACAATGAGTAGGACATTATTTACTCTTTTTTATAAAAAAGAGTTGTATAAACTTTTCCTTTAGAGAATCCCTTCTCTTATAAAAAGTTGCTCAACCTTTCATACCAAGCTCTAGAACCTTGTTTTAAATCATACCATGTCTTGTCAACTTAAATACATGATTTGGAAATTCAAAGCTCTCAAAATTTGGAGGTTATCCAATATGCGCTTCCTCTTAAATAAAACCATTTAAAAATGCACTTTTGACATCCATTTGAAAGAGTTTGAAATCCATGTGAGATGCAAATACAAGTGACATTCTAATTCCTTTAACCTTACAACTGAGGCAAACGTTTCATCATAATCAATACATTCCTCTTGATTATAGCATTATTTCTAATAATGACACCTTGTTCATTTTAGCTTATTTCTATATACCCATTTGGTACCTATAATGGGATGGTTCTTAGGTCTTAGAAATAAGTTCTAAACCTTGTTTCTTTTGAATTGATTGAGTTATTCTTGCATAGCAAGAGCCCAAAACTCATCCTCTAAGGCCTCATTAGTAGACTTTGGTTCAATTTTAGAAAGAAAGCTAAATTAACCAAGGGTCTAAGATAAGAACTAGTAGTTGCCCCTTTTGATGTGTCACCTACGATGAGTGCTTTTGGAAGATCCTTCTTGAATTGCTAATCCTTTAGTAGTTCCTCCTTCAAGGTGAGTCAAGAAGCATCTCCATCCTCTTTTTTACTAGGACCTTCTAGTTCTAAGGGCTTACTAGCATCATTCTCTTAAAGGTTTATCTAGAAAAAAATCATATATAACATCATCAACATAAGCAAGATACTTTCTCATATTAAATGGGTTAGATTGATAAAAAACAACGTGCATGGATTCCTTTACCACTAATGCTATAGGTGGAATGCCTTATGAATGTACATTAATCAGCTTTAGAATCATATTGCCTAAGATTATCCTTAGTATTTAATATGAAGCATTTGCATCTAAATACTCTTAGGTATGAAATCTTGATTTTTTTTATTAGTCTAAAGCTCATAGGATGTTTTATTTAAAATACGTCTTTTGAAAACTCTATTTAAAATATAGCAAGCGGTATTGATGGCTTTCGCCTAAAAATATAGTGGCAAGCTATATTTATAAAGCATAGTTCTAGCCATCTCCACTAAGGCCCTATTCTTCTTTTCAAGTAACCTATTTTGTTAAGGAGTTATAAGAGAAGAATAGTTATGAAAGATACCATTTCATCACAATAATTTTTGAAAAAATCATTTTCAAATTTAGTTCCATGATCACTTATTATAGAACAAATGCAAAAACCTTTTTCCTTTTGAACTAATTTTGTAAAACTTTGAAAAGCTTTTAATGCATCATTTTTATGAGCTAAAAAACTAGCCCAAGTAAATCTAGTCTAGTCATCAATAAGCACAAATTCATAATGCATTCCACCCAAGGAAGCTACCCTTGTAGGACTAAATAAATCCATGTGAATTAGTTCTAAAGGTTTAGACTTTATTTTTGAGTTTAAAGGATGGCTTAGTTTGTTTCCCCTTTGTCAAGTATCACAAGTCTTGTCCTTAGTAAACTTGAGTTTAGGCAAACCATCCACAAGTTCACATTTACTAAGGTTGTCAAAAAGCTTAAAATTAGTATGTCCTAATCTTCTATGCCAAGTCCATGTATCATAGAAAATAGACACTAGACACTTAAGCTCTTTGTTGTCTACTTTATTTAGGTTAATGACATAAACATTGTATAATCTTTCACTACTAAATATTACTTTGTCATCATTAAGACTACTAATAAAGCAATTATTTAGGTAAAAGGTGACTTTATTCCTTATCTCACATAGTTGTCAATGCTTAGCAAATTACGCTTCAAACCATCAATCGAACACACATAATGAATATAGAGAGTTTGAGGGTTACCTATCTTACCAATTCCAACAATCTTCCCTTTAGCATTATCCCCACAGGTGACATTTCCTCCTTATTTAGCTTCAAGAGAAGTGAATTAGTTTTTTTCTCTCATCATGTGCCTAGAGTATTCATTATTGAGACACTATTGACTATTCTTCTTCTTGGATTTAAGGTAAACCTAGATTAAAGAAGTTTAAACATTCTTCTAAACCTAAACCTTAGTTGGTTTAGATTGGTTACTATCAAAGTAATCCAAAGGCAATAATTGCAAGTGTAACCTACTATAAAAACAGACATTGCTTATATGTCCATTGGTCATTTAATAAAAGCATCTAACCTTAGCAAACCTATTTTTTTCTAAGGGTGTTTGAGTGTTTCATATTTTTAAATTTCATTTTTCCTATTTGATAAATATCATCCTTATCGAGCTTATATGTGTTGTGTGTGCTTCATTGAGGTTCTTTGTGCTTTAGGGGGTATATGAGACATGTAGTTACAAGAATATGTATGATGTGATTATGAAGCATACTTTAGATGATTCATTCTAGTTTAAATGAAAAGCATGTCTATGTTGAGGTCTTTTGGTTTGAGCCTTAGACCTATAAGCCTGAAGGGAATGAGTCTTTTAAGACTCTACATAAGCTCTTGGTGACTTAGGCTTTATAGTGTTATTGATTTAACTCTTGTCACTAACATTAGAAGGTGAAAAAAAGGAGAGATCCTTGCTTTAACATATATGGCTTGAGATGATGATGAGGATGGTGCTCCATTTGAGTAACCCAAACCATGTCTATTACCATAAAATCTTTGTAAAACGTAAAAAATTATTAAAAGCATCTTTTCCTCTCTTAAATTTTGAAATTAAGGATTTTAAATTCAAGTTTTCTTATAAAAGCATTTCATTCTCATGTTTAGCTTTCTCAAGCTCATTTTTCAAAAAAGATGAATTCTTTAAACCATTTGTAATTTGTTGATTAGATGAGGCAATTTTTGCAAGCTCATTTTTTAAGTTCTCAAATTCACTAGACATTTTAGAAAGCTCTAGTTTGTAAAACCTTTTTCCTTGAAAGTAAGTTTTTGCATTAAAGCATAAGTTTGCTTATAATAGAGCTTTTATCATCATAATTATTAAAGATATCATGTTTATCACAAGAAGAATGAGAAGTAGAGGGTACCCCATTGTTGTCCTTCATAATGGTTTTCAAGGGTCTTCATATCTCTTTAGTAGATTGACAATGTTGAACTTTACCTTCTTTTTCTCTAGACATTGAGTTAAGTAGCATAGTCATGGCCTTCTTGTTTTTGTAATTTTCATCTTTTGTTATTTGGTCCATTGAGAGGGGGTTCACACCAATGACAACCTACCTCAAGCTTTTCTTATTCTTTTTGTTGGATTGAGGCATCACCAAACGATCATGCCCTCTACGGTATCCACACAAATAAGGAGTCCAAAGCAAACCTTTTGTTGTCACACAACACAAAGTCTCTCTACGTATTTTCTTTTCACAAAATGAGGTGGAGGAAGAAGGAAGAGAAAAGTGTGGCTTAGGACAAACTTAGTAAACCCAAGAGAATGAAAGATATATATATATACATACTATCTAGGGTTTCTCTTACCAAAACAGTTTTAGTAAGATTAGACTTCCTTTTCCACTTTGATTCTAATTCCAAATTAGAATCCTTTCCCATTTTTTTTAGATAACTTTTACCTAAAATAAATTAGGGAATAAATAAATAAATACTAATATATATATATATATATATATATATACTTATTTATTTAATCTTCCGTAGAAATAATTATTGGGCTAATTAACCCAAGTATGCTTTGGGCCTGTTCTAAATGTGTGACCCTGTAGGTTCACCTAATGTTGGCAGTGGGCCTAAAATCCCATTTTCGCTCACAAGTCATAATTGGTCTCTAGCAAGACATTATGACTACCTAAGTTATGTGAAAGTCGATAATCCAACATAACCTAATACACATCGTGTACTATAGTCCTTTTGTCATATGATAGCTTAATTAATATAAGGCATGGATTATGTCATCCTTATATTGTTCAATCATATTGTTTCTTGATCCTAAGTAGACTGATACTGATAACTCTTTATCAATCTAGCATGGCCTTGCATTTCTCTTCAGTTTAAATCATCGAGGGGCCCAACAGATATCTTCTCAAAATAACTGAGGAACAAATTCCATCTTAATCACTCACATTCCTCACACAACTCATTTTATATCCAATCATAACCTGTTTTACCATCCGGTTAAAGTATGGTGTAGGGATGTGTTAAAATATAGAACTTATCATGCAGGAAACCATGGTGATCTCAGGTCAGAGGACTCTAATAATACTACTATAATGAGAATCACTATGACAATAATCCATGCGGTGTTCTCATAGTGGGTCAATCCAGTACATCATTTCTCTAAGTATGCACCTATGAGTTTGACTTAATATCTCATTTACATGATCAATAAAACTTAATCATCAATCAACCTCATACTAGTCTTTATTCATTGACTAAGGATATTTAGATTAGAATTTAAGTATCATCTAAGAGTTTTACTATCAAGTCACGTACTTGATGATCTTAGTAGAATTAACTAATCAAGGATAATACTAGAATTAGCTAGTAATAATAAAAATGCCTCTTTATTATTAAAATAGAAATATAAAAAAGTCAAAGTATGGCCATTATATATTTGGCCTAGGGCATAACACTAACACTTCTATCTATGGTTATTTCTACATTATCAACTTTGGCTTTTAGAGCTTTCTAACCATCCATAACCTAATAGGATCACTATCAAGATAGAGTTCTATTTTGAATCTATAATGTGGGTAGTCACCACCATCAAAGAAAGGTCTTAAAGAAGAGAAGTTTATGGTTTGACTCCCCATGATCTTAGCTTCTTACAATGAAGTTCTAAGAAGTTAAACTTTGATGCCAAATGAAAAGGTCCTTATAAGTGTGTGAAAAAAAGGGCCTTATAAGGGGTGTGTAAACGACAGGGTTTAACATGTGCCTAAGTCTTTTGTAACAGCGACACTGTCTGAGTTCAGAACTCTAGGGAACTTATAACCATTATCACATAAATATGGCATGAACATGAGGAGTCACCATCCAAGGTAATAACTAGGACAACTTTTTAAAATGGTGATAACTCAATTCCCTAAAAGAGAGTTAGCACCATACTGAGAGAATTAAGGGTACAAAATACTAACTTTTTTTAGTCTCATGTTCTTTAGATTTATCTTATTAATTGTACTTCATTATTTAATTACATGCAATTTTCATGTTAAACCCACTTAAGATAACATAAAAGGCACTAATAATCATTAAAACCATGAAAAAATGCATTAATAAGAAAGCAAATAAATTCCTAAAGTTAGTCTAATATACATGGATTTTAATTAGATGGCCTAAGTCTACATGTTTTAATTTACAAATCAAAGCCTAAAAGCTAATGGACCTAATTCATATCAATTTTAGGTTAATGAGTCTATGTCTACTTATTTTAATTCTAAAAATGGGGCTATGTTTACCAATTATGAAGTATTTTAATTAATGGCTTAATTCTACATCTTACCCAAATTC
Source organism: Mallotus repandus (assembly GCA_949671775.1). Lineage (NCBI taxonomy): Eukaryota > Viridiplantae > Streptophyta > Magnoliopsida > Malpighiales > Euphorbiaceae > Mallotus > Mallotus repandus. Next base: position 41,509 of record CATIWM010449304.1, read on the forward strand.
TAATTAAAATAATTATAAGTCTAATCAAACAAATAATTAAAGCCCTAAATCTAGTCGCCTAGGTTTAAACTAATTTTTAGGGAAATCCTAATTTAGTCTATTACCATTGATTTTAATTAATTAAATTAACAAGTGAAACGCTAATTAGTAATCAATTAAAACAAAGAAAATAAAAATGTGGAAAAGTAAAGGTTTCCTTAGTTCTCTCTACTAGGCCTATTACAAAGATCTATAAAATAAATAAAATACAATATAATATTACAATAATCTTAAAAATAAATTAACAAATATAAAACCTAGAAAATAAAATTAAACAAACAAAACTAAAAAAATTACATAAAATACAAATGAATCTTGATCCATGACTTTTGGTTATGGATTATTTTCCATGGCTATTTTCCTCTAGTTATTCATGTAACCCTATCCATCATCAAATAACAAAGAAAAAATATAGGAAATGAAATAAGGGTAAATTACTATTTCCCCTTCTATTTTGGCCTACTGTACTACTTTATCACTAACATTCTAAAAATATATTTATTCATCCTAATATTTTGGTCAATTACATTGAAGAATCCTTTTGTTAGTTTTTCTGTTAATTACACTTCAAATGGCTATAAAAACACTAAAATAACCCCTTTTATCAATTTTTCTCATATCCATAAACAACCTCCTAAATTTGAAAGAATTTTGATTCTAGGTAATTAAAACAGCAATTGAATAGTAAATAAATGCACTTTAAATCAGATAAATAATGAACAACAAAAAATTATATCCTCAACTGCAATCTGATAACACTTTGAATCGAATAAAGTTCTTAAAAACCAATCAAACAAATCCAAAAGTAAACACACATTGCTATTATATGATGATTTCAATATAAAACCCAATTAACAAATAAATTGATCTAAGGTTGTTGCTGAGCATCCATGTAACAACCATCAACAAGCACTTTCTCCCTTTTTTGTTAGCTTAATATGTTCATCAACCATCATCTTCATCAACTGCTCAAATCCCACTTTTGGCTTCCACCCAAGAACTTTCATAGCTTTACTTGAATTGCCTTTCATATTATCAACTTTAGTAAGCCTAAAGTACCTCTTATCAATCACCATATGATCTTTCTAGTTCAGACCCACATACCCAAATGCCACTTCTAGGAACTCCTCTGTGGTATGTGAATCCTCTATTGCGCAACATAGTCATCAAGATTCTCTTATTGCAACATCATCCATATTGCCCTAACATAATCACCAGCAAAATCCTAGTCCCTCGACATATTTAAATTGCCTAAAAATAACTTGCTCTATAACCCAATCTTGATCCTTCCAACAGCCCTTGTTATCTTGCTTATAACAAAATTCTCTCCTCACCGAGGTGATTCATGGTTGAACAATATCCTATTAGATGCAAATAGCCCATAAGCTTTGCGATAATTAACAATGTACTAATGTGCAACACACTTTAATGGTGTGGGTGGAGATCTAGGATGAAATGGAGATAGCTTAGACTACATGGTGACATAGATCCAAGCATCTCTGATGATCTAGCCTGATAATAACAAATATGGTTCCTCTTAGTTGCAACAATATGAGATCTAACTACTTTGAGCAAGTGAAGAGCACTTGTAGTAACTTGAATGTGCCCATGTGTATTGGATATAGACATCATTTAAGTTGCAGAAGCGATGGAAATAATTGTATGGGTATTATCAAAAATAGTAGTATTGCTGCTTCTATAAGTGATGCTAGAAATGGTGAGGATGTTGTTAGTTGCAGGTGGTGGCGATGGTTTTGGGTAAATTGAAATTAAATTTAATTTTAGGAAGAAAGAAAAAATTGAAATGAAATATATCAAGGGGACATGTGACTTTGCCTTCCATTATTCTCCATTTGACTTGTATTTTTTGATTGACTATCAAAAAACTTGACAAAAGGACTAATGAGTTAATAGAATAAAACATAAGAATGAATAAATAAAATTTTAAAATGTTAGGGATGAAGTAGCATAATAGGCCAAAATAGAGGGAAAATAGTAATTTTACCCACAAAATAATTAGTAAATGGATAAGATAAACAAGCAAGGAAACAAAATAATAAAATAGAATTAAAAGAAGAAGAGTAGACGATGACAATGGAATGTTGTATTGAATTTTTTCAAAAGTATGATTCACCGTTTGGAATAAGTCTGTGATCTTGAATTTGGACTGAGGCTTGGATTGGATCTTGAAATCTTAAAAAACTTAAAAGATGCAAAGTATTTTCTCAAGGATAAGAATTAGAGAGTAAATGAAAGAATAAATTTTCCAGAGCAAAAGAACTTTTTCTTAAGCCAAAAGTTATTTTTTATAAAAAACATACTGATATTTATAGAAAAAGGACACAGTCCTATGATTTAATGGGAAATCACATGATAAAAATAAAATTATTTATTTATTAAATCCATTTTTTTATTTGATAATACTTATTTATCATATATATTTATCAAATAAATTTACACATAAACAAATAAAAAAATTAGAAAATTGGACCAGAATCCCAAATTCCAATCGTGACTTTATTTTTCCAATTGAAATTTGTCAAATTCCAATCAAGATCTTGTTTTTACGATAAAAAATGTGTTTTTTTTATTGGAATTGTCAAATTCCCATCCAAAATTTGATTTTTCAATTGGAATTCAACCAATTCCAATTGAATTTTGAATTTTTCATTTCAAAAATAAATTACTAATTAACCCATAATCGAAAAAGTTTACAAATAGAACTAGAAAAAGTTATAATTTAATCCTAAGATTCACAAATCAAAATCAATTGACATATTTTCAATAGGTTTTCATCATTGGATCCTCTATTATATCCTTACGTACATTATATGAACATTGGGTGCTTACAGGGAGAATAGGGCTAATAAAGAATTTTAGTAAGATTAAAGATTAATTAAGAACTGGAAAAAGGTTTTAGTGACAAAGTAAGAAGGGATTCAAGAACATAAGAATTTAAGCTTTTTGATTCATAAATTGAATCTACGTTTCCCCTTAACATATCCCAAGTTAGGATTTTGAACACCCACACCAATCTTATTAATCAAGATTGAGATTGCAAGAGTTTTAAATGCAACTCTAACTTTTATAATAAAGGAGCTTTTCGAGGGTAAACTCTAACCAAACAACAATCCTAAGTGTTTTGTGACATATATTTAAACTAAAACCTTCTAGCATTAACTCTTCATTTTCCTTTTTTAACCCAAGAAAGAAGATAAAGAAGAGAGCCAGTCTAGAACTCAACCAACACTCAATAACAATGAAGAATTTTTAAGAATTGAAAATTTGCTCAAAAAATTTTCTAAGAACTTAATAAACTCAACCAACTTCACTAACATCTTAAATGAAATTTCAAGACTTGATATTATATTAGGAGAATAGAAAATAGCTATTGGAAGCTATTAATTTTATCTTAGGCCTTCTTCTTCTTCTTCATTACATACATTTTTAGCTTTTTACAGGATTTGGTCTACTCAAGATCATAAGCAGCACCCTTAGGATTGTGAGCATTAAAAATGTGATAATTGTGAGTTATTATAGCCATTAGAGCCTTATTAGGAATACCTCGGGATCGTGAGGGTCTGATCACGATTGTGAGCTAACTCTTCATGATCCCGAGCAGAGATTGTGAGTTGCTTGGGGTCCTTAGCTCAAGAGAGCCTATCTTTGGAACGTCTTCCTCAGGATTGTGAGTGCTAGTTGAACTTGAAGAACCATCAAATTTTTGACTTTGAATGACTTTCTTTTCTCTTGAAATGATTGTCATGCTTTGAGAGGCATTTGTAGAGGATTTTAGAGGCTTCAATTTTGCTTTAACTTGATCTTCATTTTGATTTTTTATCTTTTTTATTTTAATGTGACTTTGTTCCTATCTTATGAACATTTCACTTAAACAAGATCATTAGTACCTTAAAATTATTGTTAAAGTTAAAATAAAATTGAGTTGATTGTTGATCATGCAATTGTTCAATAACTTTTTTATTGACTTAGTAGGAGATGGAGCGTCAATTCAATACCAAATTCTTCAAAGTGTAGTTAGAGGTTTGCATTATAGAATTATCCAAATTACACAAAGGCCTAATTTATTTAGCTATTACTCAGTTCAAGAAGATGTAAAAACATGTGCAAAATTATTCTGCCTAAGACAAAATATGTCAAAATATATCAGAGAGGGTTATAAATAAAGCTAAAAAGTTTCAGGGATTGGCAATATGAAAATTCTATAATTTTATTTGACAATGCTATTAAATATGAAGAGTTGCTACATGAGGAAAATTAAAAGGAAAAAGGTAGCTCTTGACATCTTTACAAAGAGCTAAATGGCCATGAAGCAATAGTAATAGAGTTGGCTAATTCAAGCCCACATGTATAACATTTATCAGCAAAAAAGACACAAGATATGCCAAAACAAACACACTAATGCTTGACCATAATATACTTTTGACGTGTTTAAAATTGAAAATATATATATATATATATCTTTAACTACTTACTTAGGGAAAATTTCATTCAATTGCCTCTTGACCATCAATTTTTGTTTAAATAATCATCAAGAGTAAAAGAACATTGTAAGTATCACCATTCTTTTAATTATGCCACTAACTCCTATTGGACATTAAGAAATATGGTAGAAGACTAAATTAATATGACGGCACTAAAGTTTCCTAAGAAGAAAACTATATTGATTGATGAGGATACCTTTCCTCTAGTTGCAATAATCAAAACAATACATCTTGATCTTCATTCACTAGTAAGCTTTTGATTAAGAATGAAGAAGACAATAAAGATCAAACAAGAGATGCCTAAGAAAATCTAGATACTTAAGAAATTCCCACCTTGTTAAGGATCATACAAGGTATACTCGGTTCATTATTTTATTGATTTTGGGGGCTAAGTAAATAATGGCATTAAGTTTAATGCAAGAAATACACAACACCACTTATATAAAACCAAAGAAGGATACTCTTCAGGAAAAAAAATTGTAAAAAGAAGGAAAAAAAGAGATAGAGAAGTAGCCTCATGCAAAGAAGTCCAAAATTCTATAAAAAGCAAAGTGAGAATAAAGAGTTAAAGGGTGAATCATTTGATGATCCTTATGAAGCAAACTCCTTAGAGGTAAACAACTTTGATGATTATAAGTCCAAAGGAAGTTTTATGGTCGGTAATATTCTAGTCCCATTTGCTTGTCCAACTTCTTTTGTTAACCTATGTTTAAGTAAAATAGGTTAAATAAGATTATGGCACAAAAGCATAAAGAATCGATGAGTCATAGATTTGGACTCAAGGGCATTTGTAATTAAAAAAAATATGTATAGTAAAGTGAAAATTCAAGTCACAAAAATAACCAAACAAAAAAAGGTGATTTAGGAGAAACCTTCCTAAAAATGACAGACCATATCCAACCTTTATATATCATGTCCCATATAAATGGTAGACCTATTTCTAAAGTACCTACTATAGGTCAATGGTTAATGTCATGCCCCTAAGGATGCTTTCAATACTTGGAAAAGTAAATGAAGATGCAATTTCAATGGAGGTAGTAGTAACAATATTTAAGAGTGACCATGGTTTATGAACCGGCTAGTTTTGGTTTAAAATTATCAGGTTATGGTTCTATAAAGGAAGAAACCAGATTAAAGCTAACCTACTCTTAGTTTAGGGTGAGTTTCGAATTGGTCAATTCTTATTCATGGATTTGGTTTAGTAATTTCATACCTCTAATTTTAATAGACCCTGAAAATGGTTTAATGATGTTCATAATTTGTGAAATCAGTGTAAGAATATATGACAATGTTGGTTAGGATCGTACAAACCCTACACTGAAGAATTGAACCACCTAAACCCTAAACCAGGCTTTTGAGATGACGAGTTTATTATTGACTTAGTTGATTAAGATTTAATTTAGAGAACAAGAACCTTGGAATGGCAAGTCGCATGCTCTAGGTGATCATCATGAGAGTATGACTACCTGAACATATAACTTGATACATTAAGACTTGTTTCATTAGATCATATTAAGATTTGTTAAAAATGATGATTAATTCATCAAAATGAAAGTCCAAAAAATATCTTTTCAAACCTAAAAATCTCAATAACCTATTCCAATAAAAAAATAACAAACAAAAAGTGTAAGAGAGCACACATAGTAAGTGCATGCACCATTCACAAAGTGAGTGAATCACGCGCCCATGTGTATGAAAACTCTCAAAGTACATGAATCATGTGCTCCTATAAATGAAACACATGCAGTGAGCACGTAAAAATTTAAAATTACAATGAAAATGTTCATTCACACACCTTACATGTACAATACTGACTTGCAGGCTCTGAGCGCTCAAAGCACTCCCCGAGCATGCGAGTATCATTCCTAATGTGCTTAAAAGATGTGCATAAAACCTCCCTCACATCTATGTCTATAAATAGCAGTATTCATATCTTTCTAAGGGCTTTTGGAAAACTTGACCAAACTCTGTCGATTTGAAGACTCAAAAAACCTCTAAACACTTTTAACCCCTTTCTTTTCTTTTCTTTTCTTTTAAGATAATTAGAACTCATTTTTCACCAAACTAAATCTCATCTTTGTTATATCATGCTTCAAAGGTAACAAGACTAATTAATGCTTACCACAAATATATGGATTGCTTAACTAATATAGGAAATTAAGTATAAGTACTATTCCTACAAAGATTAGTTGTTGAATACTTATTCACTTAGTTAACTATTTGTCTAAATGAATCAATGAAAATTCAAAGTTAGAATCAAAAATTAAAATTGAACAAAAACTAAGAATAAAACTAATTAAATTAAAGCAAACTAATTCAGAAAAATAATTATGATGAAAACATGTATATGAAATTCTCTTTTCACTTTGAAATTTTTGTATTAATTAACATAATTTGAATTTCTACACACAATGCTTACCACTGATGATCTTAAAACTGTCTCTCAAACAATTAAAAGATAATTTAACAAATTCAATTGATAGTCTAAGCTCGTGGACTCTCACCTCTCTAAGCCAAACTGATAAATTATTAACTCAATTTAAGCACAAGGTAATTAATGCAATATTAAGTATTCAAAAGGTCTCTCAACTCAATTAAACTTAATAGACTTTAAACCATATCTTAAGTTATTAATCTCCTCTCGATCTCAAAATAACTTATATGAATATTCAAATTAAACCTTAAATACAAAGCATGCATCACCTCTTGATCTCAATATAACTTGACCCTAACTATACATTGAATATCATGAAGCAAAATGAGTTAATTAATACATCCTTAAAGCTATTAAGATCATTCCTAGTACATAATGAAAATTTAGTCTAACATGTTTATGAAACAAGAACAAAAATAGAAGAAATTCTAGCAAAAATAAAGAGAAAATATGAATTTAAGAAGGAGAGATTAAGGTCTTCAATTCTTCAATGTGTACAGCTCCTTTGAATGCTAAAAATCCTCGTGCTTGAATCCTTGCAAAATATAACTTCTAATGTAAAAGTTTATGAATGATAATGTTATCTCCCTTTGTTTTGGTGCTATAATCCATTTTACAGCAAAAATTCATCCTTCATAGTGTTAAAATAGGATTTGGCTTCAAAGAAATCAAAATCCTAATGAAACGACGATACTTATACAACCCTTTATTAATAGTATAACTTCAATAGAATTTCTATCTTATAAGATGATAGAATCAGCTTTTGGTGTCTTCATAAAAGTTGTATTCTTAGTTCTTAACTTTTAACACACTTTGAATCATGCCATTTCAACCTATGTAACTCAAGTTATTTCCAAAACACTGAAGCATGCAATAATAAAAACTCTTTCAATTGAGGGTGCACGACTATATCGTGCAAGTGCATGACTGTACGACCCTTCCTCCACACTTTAATCTATTCTCAACCCATACCACACTGTTGTATGGTACAACTACACAACTACATGCCTACAGCTGGTCTCAATTTCTTATTTTGAAGCTCCTCCACATAATTGTGTCATGAAACTACATGGTTGTACAACCTTCTAAGCTTCAATTTCAAGTATAATTTCACTCAGTTGACTCCTCTTGTGCTTATTATTCAAACTTTAACTATCAAATACCTAAACATAAACATAAAACACCTTAAATGCAACTGAAAACATCACCTATATTAACCAAACATAAAATCAAATATAAAACTGAACCTAATCTATATGAATTACGCAAAATTCATGAATAACTATATTTTAACTATTTCTAACCAAATTATCATATATTAACAAGTAAAACTAGTTAAATATTAATTCAAAATAAGCATAAATTATGTACTTATCAACTCCCTCACATTTGGATTTTTGCTTGTCCTCAAGTAAAGACTTCATCAACATCTCAAATCATGCATATTAAGGAATTTACCAAAGTATAACCATATTTAAACATACTTAGTACATACTCAACATAGATCTTATTTATTAAAACCAAAGGTTAGAAACAAGTAAAAGATAACGCTTCTCCATGGAATTAATGAAAGATCCATAGAATAAAACTCGTAGATTATAAGCAAACTCAAAAATTTTAAATATTAGAATTCCCTTAACCTCAAGAATGATAGCTAACTAATTCATTTTTCAAAAAGAAAAACAAACAAACTTACATTGACTTACGAGTGTGTTTTACGCTCCATCTGCAGCAGGAGTTTGGTGAGTGTGTTTCGCGCTCCATCTCACCCTTTTTTTCATATTGATCTTAGCAAGTGCATTTTACGCTCCATCTTGCTCTTTTTTATATATATGAAAAAAAACTTTAACAAGTGCATTTTATACTCCATCTAGTCACTTTTTAATTAATTAGTTTCTAACATAACTTAAAATTAAAGGCAGTTTTAATACTTAAAATCATCCGATTAAGATAAATTCTCCACAAAATAGTATTCCACATACCTTTTACTCAAAATAGAAGTAATTTTTAAGTTAAACTAAACTCTAATACTCATCCCTAACCTATGGTTTTAACACATACACAAGAACCAAGTTAAGTCAAAATTATACTAAGAAAACTCAATCTAATATACATTACTTATAATATTGATGAATGCAAAACTCATAAGATATGGAAATTAAAATTAACATTTAAAATGTTTTAGATACTGAAACATATTTAAAATTAAACGTAATTTAATCTAAATAACTTAGAGATATAAACAAAAGAAAATTTAAAAACTAAAAATTTCTAACAAAATTTAAAATGACTAAAAATCTAAAGAAAATATAATAGAAAAAATAAATAAAAAGGATAGAAATACTCTCTTACACTTGAATTGAACATTGTCCTCAATATTCTACTTTAGGTCCTCATTACTCCTCATTTCTCATCAATTAACCAACATTAAAAACATGAAATTCAATTAGTGGAAAAATATAAAACTAAAAATAAAAACTAACACTAACAGACAAACTAATTAGTAAATAGGATTTTAAAACTTTATAATATAATTTACAATGAAAAATTTAAATTCACCTACAATAATAAAATTATAATATAATATACTTTTTAATAGCTATGACATTGTTATTATTATTTTATGATGAATTTATTATTTATATAAATTTTTCATAAAAAAATATAATAATGTATGGTATATTAGTGTTATAACTTGAATTTTTATAAATTATAAAAATTAAATTTGAGATTTGTAGTGTTAATAAATATTTTATTAATTTTGATATTTGATTATTAGTGAAATTTAATTTAAATTTTGGTGTTGAATATTATTTTTAATTATGTAAATTATAGACTTAGTGTATTTTAATACACTTTTTAAAATATTTTTAAGTG